>JARQAC010000011.1:670000-737267 GCA_036172945.1 Meloidogyne incognita
CTTATCAAACTTATTTTCAATTATGACTAATTATATAAAAAAGAATATAAAAATAAACTTGGAGGCCAAAACCTAATAACTTTTATTTTCTTATCAAACTTATTTTCAATTATGACTAATTATATAAAAAAGAATATAAAAATAAACTTGGAGGCCAAAACCTAATAACTTTTAGTTTCTTATCAAACTTATTTTCAATTATGACTAATTATATAAAAAAGAATATAAAAATAAACTTGGAGGCCAAAACCTAATAACTTTTAGTTTCTTATCAAACTTATTTTCAATTATGACTAATTATATAAAAAAGAATATAAAAATAAACTTGGAGGCCAAAACCTAATAACTTTTATTTTCTTATCAAACTTATTTTCAATTATGACTAATTATATAAAAAAGAATATAAAAATAAACTTGGAGGCCAAAACCTAATAACTTTTATTTTCTTATCAAACTTATTTTCAATTATGACTAATTATATAAAAAAGAATATAAAAATAAACTTGGAGGCCAAAACCTAATAACTTTTAGTTTCTTATCAAACTTATTTTCAATTATGACTAATTATATAAAAAAGAATATAAAAATAAACCTGGAGGCCAAATCCTAAAAATTTTATTTTCTTATCAAACTTATTTTCAATTATGACTAATTATATAAAAAAGAATATAAAAATAAACCTGGAGGCCAAAACCTAATAACTTTTATTTTCTTATCAAACTTATTTTCAATTATGACTAATTATATAAAAAAGAATATAAAAATAAACTTGGAGGCCAAAACCTAATAACTTTTAGTTTCTTATCAAACTTATTTTCAATTATGACTAATTATATAAAAAAGAATATAAAAATAAACTTGGAGGCCAAAACCTAATAACTTTTATTTTCTTATCAAACTTATTTTCAATTATGACTAATTATATAAAAAAGAATATAAAAATAAACTTGGAGGCCAAAACCTAATAACTTTTATTTTCTTATGTAACTTATTTTCAATTATGACTAATTATATAAAAAAGAATATAAAAATAAACTTGGAGGCCAAAACCTAATAACTTTTAGTTTCTTATCAAACTTATTTTAAATTATGACTAATTATATAAAAAAGAATATAAAAATAAACCTGGAGGCCAAATCCTAAAAATTTTATTTTCTTATCAAACTTATTTTCAATTATGACTAATTATATAAAAAAGAATATAAAAATAAACCTGGAGGCCAAAACCTAATAACTTTTATTTTCTTATCAAACTTATTTTCAATTATGACTAATTATATAAAAAAGAATATAAAAATAAACTTGGAGGCCAAAACCTAATAACTTTTAGTTTCTTATCAAACTTATTTTCAATTATGACTAATTATATAAAAAAGAATATAAAAATAAACTTGGAGGCCAAAACCTAATAACTTTTATTTTCTTATCAAACTTATTTTCAATTATGACTAATTATATAAAAAAGAATATAAAAATAAACTTGGAGGCCAAAACCTAATAACTTTTATTTTCTTATCAAACTTATTTTCAATTATGACTAATTATATAAAAAAGAATATAAAAATAAACTTGGAGGCCAAAACCTAATAACTTTTATTTTCTTATCAAACTTATTTTCAATTATGACTAATTATATAAAAAAGAATATAAAAATAAACTTGGAGGCCAAAACCTAATAACTTTTATTTTCTTATCAAACTTATTTTCAATTATGACTAATTATATAAAAAAGAATATAAAAATAAACTTGGAGGCCAAAACCTAATAACTTTTATTTTCTTATCAAACTTATTTTCAATTATGACTAATTATATAAAAAAGAATATAAAAATAAACTTGGAGGCCAAAACCTAATAACTTTTAGTTTCTTATCAAACTTATTTTCAATTATGACTAATTATATAAAAAAGAATATAAAAATAAACTTGGAGGCCAAAACCTAATAACTTTTATTTTCTTATCAAACTTATTTTCAATTATGACTAATTATATAAAAAAGAATATAAAAATAAACTTGGAGGCCAAAACCTAATAACTTTTATTTTCTTATCAAACTTATTTTCAATTATGACTAATTATATAAAAAAGAATATAAAAATAAACTTGGAGGCCAAAACCTAATAACTTTTAGTTTCTTATCAAACTTATTTTCAATTATGACTAATTATATAAAAAAGAATATAAAAATAAACTTGGAGGCCAAAACCTAATAACTTTTAGTTTCTTATCAAACTTATTTTCAATTATGACTAATTATATAAAAAAGAATATAAAAATAAACTTGGAGGCCAAAACCTAATAACTTTTAGTTTCTTATCAAACTTATTTTCAATTATGACTAATTATATAAAAAAGAATATAAAAATAAACTTGGAGGCCAAAACCTAATAACTTTTATTTTCTTATCAAACTTATTTTCAATTATGACTAATTATATAAAAAAGAATATAAAAATAAACTTGGAGGCCAAAACCTAATAACTTTTATTTTCTTATCAAACTTATTTTCAATTATGACTAATTATATAAAAAAGAATATAAAAATAAACTTGGAGGCCAAAACCTAATAACTTTTAGTTTCTTATCAAACTTATTTTCAATTATGACTAATTATATAAAAAAGAATATAAAAATAAACTTGGAGGCCAAAACCTAATAACTTTTATTTTCTTATCAAACTTATTTTCAATTATGACTAATTATATAAAAAAGAATAAAAAATAAACTTGGAGGCCAAAACCTAATAACTTTTAGTTTCTTATCAAACTTATTTTCAATTATGACTAATTATATAAAAAAGAATATAAAAATAAACTTGGAGGCCAAAACCTAATAACTTTTATTTTCTTATCAAACTTATTTTCAATTATGACTAATTATATAAAAAAGAATATAAAAATAAACTTGGAGGCCAAAACCTAATAACTTTTATTTTCTTATCAAACTTATTTTCAATTATGACTAATTATATAAAAAAGAATATAAAAATAAACTTGGAGGCCAAAACCTAATAACTTTTATTTTCTTATCAAACATTTTCAATTATGACTAATTATATAAAAAAGAATATAAAAATAAACTTGGAGGCCAAAACCTAATAACTTTTATTTTCTTATCAAACTTATTTTCAATTATGACTAATTATATAAAAAAGAATATAAAAATAAACTTGGAGGCCAAAACCTAATAACTTTTATTTTCTTATCAAACTTATTTTCAATTATGACTAATTATATAAAAAAGAATATAAAAATAAACTTGGAGGCCAAAACCTAATAACTTTTAGTTTCTTATCAAACTTATTTTCAATTATGACTAATTATATAAAAAA
This sequence comes from Meloidogyne incognita, assembly GCA_036172945.1. NCBI lineage: Eukaryota > Metazoa > Nematoda > Chromadorea > Rhabditida > Meloidogynidae > Meloidogyne > Meloidogyne incognita. Next base: position 673,331 of record JARQAC010000011.1, read on the forward strand.
GAATATAAAAATAAACTTGGAGGCCAAAACCTAATAACTTTTATTTTCTTATCAAACTTATTTTCAATTATGACTAATTATATAAAAAAGAATATAAAAATAAACTTGGAGGCCAAAACCTAATAACTTTTAGTTTCTTATCAAACTTATTTTCAATTATGACTAATTATATAAAAAAGAATATAAAAATAAACTTGGAGGCCAAAACCTAATAACTTTTATTTTCTTATCAAACTTATTTTCAATTATGACTAATTATATAAAAAAGAATATAAAAATAAACTTGGAGGCCAAAACCTAATAACTTTTATTTTCTTATCAAACTTATTTTCAATTATGACTAATTATATAAAAAAGAATATAAAAATAAACTTGGAGGCCAAAACCTAATAACTTTTATTTTCTTATCAAACATTTTCAATTATGACTAATTATATAAAAAAGAATATAAAAATAAACTTGGAGGCCAAAACCTAATAACTTTTATTTTCTTATCAAACTTATTTTCAATTATGACTAATTATATAAAAAAGAATATAAAAATAAACTTGGAGGCCAAAACCTAATAACTTTTATTTTCTTATCAAACTTATTTTCAATTATGACTAATTATATAAAAAAGAATATAAAAATAAACTTGGAGGCCAAAACCTAATAACTTTTATTTTCTTATCAAACTTATTTTCAATTATGACTAATTATATAAAAAAGAATATAAAAATAAACTTGGAGGCCAAAACCTAATAACTTTTATTTTCTTATCAAACTTATTTTCAATTATGACTAATTATATAAAAAAGAATATAAAAATAAACTTGGAGGCCAAAACCTAATAACTTTTATTTTCTTATCAAACTTATTTTCAATTATGACTAATTATATAAAAAAGAATATAAAAATAAACTTGGAGGCCAAAACCTAATAACTTTTAGTTTCTTATCAAACTTATTTTCAATTATGACTAATTATATAAAAAAGAATATAAAAATAAACTTGGAGGCCAAAACCTAATAACTTTTATTTTCTTATCAAACTTATTTTCAATTATGACTAATTATATAAAAAAGAATATAAAAATAAACTTGGAGGCCAAAACCTAATAACTTTTATTTTCTTATCAAACTTATTTTCAATTATGACTAATTATATAAAAAAGAATATAAAAATAAACTTGGAGGCCAAAACCTAATAACTTTTAGTTTCTTATCAAACTTATTTTCAATTATGACTAATTATATAAAAAAGAATATAAAAATAAACTTGGAGGCCAAAACCTAATAACTTTTAGTTTCTTATCAAACTTATTTTCAATTATGACTAATTATATAAAAAAGAATATAAAAATAAACTTGGAGGCCAAAACCTAATAACTTTTAGTTTCTTATCAAACTTATTTTCAATTATGACTAATTATATAAAAAAGAATATAAAAATAAACTTGGAGGCCAAAACCTAATAACTTTTATTTTCTTATCAAACTTATTTTCAATTATGACTAATTATATAAAAAAGAATATAAAAATAAACTTGGAGGCCAAAACCTAATAACTTTTATTTTCTTATCAAACTTATTTTCAATTATGACTAATTATATAAAAAAGAATATAAAAATAAACTTGGAGGCCAAAACCTAATAACTTTTATTTTCTTATCAAACTTATTTTCAATTATGACTAATTATATAAAAAAGAATATAAAAATAAACTTGGAGGCCAAAACCTAATAACTTTTAGTTTCTTATCAAACTTATTTTCAATTATGACTAATTATATAAAAAAGAATATAAAAATAAACTTGGAGGCCAAAACCTAATAACTTTTATTTTCTTATCAAACTTATTTTCAATTATGACTAATTATATAAAAAAGAATATAAAAATAAACTTGGAGGCCAAAACCTAATAACTTTTATTTTCTTATCAAACTTATTTTCAATTATGACTAATTATATAAAAAAGAATATAAAAATAAACTTGGAGGCCAAAACCTAATAACTTTTATTTTCTTATCAAACATTTTCAATTATGACTAATTATATAAAAAAGAATATAAAAATAAACTTGGAGGCCAAAACCTAATAACTTTTATTTTCTTATCAAACTTATTTTCAATTATGACTAATTATATAAAAAAGAATATAAAAATAAACTTGGAGGCCAAAACCTAATAACTTTTATTTTCTTATCAAACTTATTTTCAATTATGACTAATTATATAAAAAAGAATATAAAAATAAACTTGGAGGCCAAAACCTAATAACTTTTAGTTTCTTATCAAACTTATTTTCAATTATGACTAATTATATAAAAAAGAATATAAAAATAAACTTGGAGGCCAAAACCTAATAACTTTTATTTTCTTATCAAACTTATTTTCAATTATGACTAATTATATAAAAAAGAATATAAAAATAAACTTGGAGGCCAAAACCTAATAACTTTTAGTTTCTTATCAAACTTATTTTCAATTATGACTAATTATATAAAAAAGAATATAAAAATAAACTTGGAGGCCAAAACCTAATAACTTTTAGTTTCTTATCAAACTTATTTTCAATTATGACTAATTATATAAAAAAGAATATAAAAATAAACTTGGAGGCCAAAACCTAATAACTTTTATTTTCTTATCAAACTTATTTTCAATTATGACTAATTATATAAAAAAGAATATAAAAATAAACTTGGAGGCCAAAACCTAATAACTTTTATTTTCTTATCAAACTTATTTTCAATTATGACTAATTATATAAAAAAGAATATAAAAATAAACTTGGAGGCCAAAACCTAATAACTTTTATTTTCTTATCAAACTTATTTTCAATTATGACTAATTATATAAAAAAGAATATAAAAATAAACTTGGAGGCCAAAACCTAATAACTTTTATTTTCTTATCAAACTTATTTTCAATTATGACTAATTATATAAAAAAGAATATAAAAATAAACTTGGAGGCCAAAACCTAATAACTTTTATTTTCTTATCAAACTTATTTTCAATTATGACTAATTATATAAAAAAGAATATAAAAATAAACTTGGAGGCCAAAACCTAATAACTTTTAGTTTCTTATCAAACTTATTTTCAATTATGACTAATTATATAAAAAAGAATATAAAAATAAACTTGGAGGCCAAAACCTAATAACTTTTATTTTCTTATCAAACTTATTTTCAATTATGACTAATTATATAAAAAAGAATATAAAAATAAACTTGGAGGCCAAAACCTAATAACTTTTATTTTCTTATCAAACTTATTTTCAATTATGACTAATTATATAAAAAAGAATATAAAAATAAACTTGGAGGCCAAAACCTAATAACTTTTAGTTTCTTATCAAACTTATTTTCAATTATGACTAATTATATAAAAAAGAATATAAAAATAAACTTGGAGGCCAAAACCTAATAACTTTTAGTTTCTTATCAAACTTATTTTCAATTATGACTAATTATATAAAAAAGAATATAAAAATAAACTTGGAGGCCAAAACCTAATAACTTTTAGTTTCTTATCAAACTTATTTTCAATTATGACTAATTATATAAAAAAGAATATAAAAATAAACTTGGAGGCCAAAACCTAATAACTTTTATTTTCTTATCAAACTTATTTTCAATTATGACTAATTATATAAAAAAGAATATAAAAATAAACTTGGAGGCCAAAACCTAATAACTTTTATTTTCTTATCAAACTTATTTTCAATTATGACTAATTATATAAAAAAGAATATAAAAATAAACTTGGAGGCCAAAACCTAATAACTTTTATTTTCTTATCAAACTTATTTTCAATTATGACTAATTATATAAAAAAGAATATAAAAATAAACTTGGAGGCCAAAACCTAATAACTTTTAGTTTCTTATCAAACTTATTTTCAATTATGACTAATTATATAAAAAAGAATATAAAAATAAACTTGGAGGCCAAAACCTAATAACTTTTATTTTCTTATCAAACTTATTTTCAATTATGACTAATTATATAAAAAAGAATATAAAAATAAACTTGGAGGCCAAAACCTAATAACTTTTATTTTCTTATCAAACTTATTTTCAATTATGACTAATTATATAAAAAAGAATATAAAAATAAACTTGGAGGCCAAAACCTAATAACTTTTATTTTCTTATCAAACATTTTCAATTATGACTAATTATATAAAAAAGAATATAAAAATAAACTTGGAGGCCAAAACCTAATAACTTTTATTTTCTTATCAAACTTATTTTCAATTATGACTAATTATATAAAAAAGAATATAAAAATAAACTTGGAGGCCAAAACCTAATAACTTTTATTTTCTTATCAAACTTATTTTCAATTATGACTAATTATATAAAAAAGAATATAAAAATAAACTTGGAGGCCAAAACCTAATAACTTTTATTTTCTTATCAAACTTATTTTCAATTATGACTAATTATATAAAAAAGAATATAAAAATAAACTTGGAGGCCAAAACCTAATAACTTTTATTTTCTTATCAAACTTATTTTCAATTATGACTAATTATATAAAAAAGAATATAAAAATAAACTTGGAGGCCAAAACCTAATAACTTTTATTTTCTTATCAAACTTATTTTCAATTATGACTAATTATATAAAAAAGAATATAAAAATAAACTTGGAGGCCAAAACCTAATAACTTTTAGTTTCTTATCAAACTTATTTTCAATTATGACTAATTATATAAAAAAGAATATAAAAATAAACTTGGAGGCCAAAACCTAATAACTTTTATTTTCTTATCAAACTTATTTTCAATTATGACTAATTATATAAAAAAGAATATAAAAATAAACTTGGAGGCCAAAACCTAATAACTTTTATTTTCTTATCAAACTTATTTTCAATTATGACTAATTATATAAAAAAGAATATAAAAATAAACTTGGAGGCCAAAACCTAATAACTTTTAGTTTCTTATCAAACTTATTTTCAATTATGACTAATTATATAAAAAAGAATATAAAAATAAACTTGGAGGCCAAAACCTAATAACTTTTAGTTTCTTATCAAACTTATTTTCAATTATGACTAATTATATAAAAAAGAATATAAAAATAAACTTGGAGGCCAAAACCTAATAACTTTTAGTTTCTTATCAAACTTATTTTCAATTATGACTAATTATATAAAAAAGAATATAAAAATAAACTTGGAGGCCAAAACCTAATAACTTTTATTTTCTTATCAAACTTATTTTCAATTATGACTAATTATATAAAAAAGAATATAAAAATAAACTTGGAGGCCAAAACCTAATAACTTTTATTTTCTTATCAAACTTATTTTCAATTATGACTAATTATATAAAAAAGAATATAAAAATAAACTTGGAGGCCAAAACCTAATAACTTTTATTTTCTTATCAAACTTATTTTCAATTATGACTAATTATATAAAAAAGAATATAAAAATAAACTTGGAGGCCAAAACCTAATAACTTTTAGTTTCTTATCAAACTTATTTTCAATTATGACTAATTATATAAAAAAGAATATAAAAATAAACTTGGAGGCCAAAACCTAATAACTTTTATTTTCTTATCAAACTTATTTTCAATTATGACTAATTATATAAAAAGAATATAAAAATAAACTTGGAGGCCAAAACCTAATAACTTTTATTTTCTTATCAAACTTATTTTCAATTATGACTAATTATATAAAAAAGAATATAAAAATAAACTTGGAGGCCAAAACCTAATAACTTTTATTTTCTTATCAAACATTTTCAATTATGACTAATTATATAAAAAAGAATATAAAAATAAACTTGGAGGCCAAAACCTAATAACTTTTATTTTCTTATCAAACTTATTTTCAATTATGACTAATTATATAAAAAAGAATATAAAAATAAACTTGGAGGCCAAAACCTAATAACTTTTATTTTCTTATCAAACTTATTTTCAATTATGACTAATTATATAAAAAGAATATAAAAATAAACTTGGAGGCCAAAACCTAATAACTTTTAGTTTCTTATCAAACTTATTTTCAATTATGACTAATTATATAAAAAAGAATATAAAAATAAACTTGGAGGCCAAAACCTAATAACTTTTATTTTCTTATCAAACTTATTTTCAATTATGACTAATTATATAAAAAAGAATATAAAAATAAACTTGGAGGCCAAAACCTAATAACTTTTATTTTCTTATCAAACTTATTTTCAATTATGACTAATTATATAAAAAAGAATATAAAAATAAACTTGGAGGCCAAAACCTAATAACTTTTATTTTCTTATCAAACTTATTTTCAATTATGACTAATTATATAAAAAAGAATATAAAAATAAACTTGGAGGCCAAAACCTAATAACTTTTAGTTTCTTATCAAACTTATTTTCAATTATGACTAATTATATAAAAAAGAATATAAAAATAAACTTGGAGGCCAAAACCTAATAACTTTTATTTTCTTATCAAACTTATTTTCAATTATGACTAATTATATAAAAAAGAATATAAAAATAAACTTGGAGGCCAAAACCTAATAACTTTTATTTTCTTATCAAACTTATTTTCAATTATGACTAATTATATAAAAAAGAATATAAAAATAAACTTGGAGGCCAAAACCTAATAACTTTTAGTTTCTTATCAAACTTATTTTCAATTATGACTAATTATATAAAAAAGAATATAAAAATAAACTTGGAGGCCAAAACCTAATAACTTTTAGTTTCTTATCAAACTTATTTTCAATTATGACTAATTATATAAAAAAGAATATAAAAATAAACTTGGAGGCCAAAACCTAATAACTTTTATTTTCTTATCAAACTTATTTTCAATTATGACTAATTATATAAAAAAGAATATAAAAATAAACTTGGAGGCCAAAACCTAATAACTTTTATTTTCTTATCAAACTTATTTTCAATTATGACTAATTATATAAAAAAGAATATAAAAATAAACTTGGAGGCCAAAACCTAATAACTTTTAGTTTCTTATCAAACTTATTTTCAATTATGACTAATTATATAAAAAAGAATATAAAAATAAACCTGGAGGCCAAATCCTAAAAATTTTATTTTCTTATCAAACTTATTTTCAATTATGACTAATTATATAAAAAAGAATATAAAAATAAACCTGGAGGCCAAAACCTAATAACTTTTATTTTCTTATCAAACTTATTTTCAATTATGACTAATTATATAAAAAAGAATATAAAAATAAACTTGGAGGCCAAAACCTAATAACTTTTAGTTTCTTATCAAACTTATTTTCAATTATGACTAATTATATAAAAAAGAATATAAAAATAAACTTGGAGGCCAAAACCTAATAACTTTTATTTTCTTATCAAACTTATTTTCAATTATGACTAATTATATAAAAAAGAATATAAAAATAAACTTGGAGGCCAAAACCTAATAACTTTTATTTTCTTATCAAACTTATTTTCAATTATGACTAATTATATAAAAAAGAATATAAAAATAAACTTGGAGGCCAAAACCTAATAACTTTTATTTTCTTATCAAACTTATTTTCAATTATGACTAATTATATAAAAAAGAATATAAAAATAAACTTGGAGGCCAAAACCTAATAACTTTTATTTTCTTATCAAACTTATTTTCAATTATGACTAATTATATAAAAAAGAATATAAAAATAAACTTGGAGGCCAAAACCTAATAACTTTTATTTTCTTATCAAACTTATTTTCAATTATGACTAATTATATAAAAAAGAATATAAAAATAAACTTGGAGGCCAAAACCTAATAACTTTTAGTTTCTTATCAAACTTATTTTCAATTATGACTAATTATATAAAAAAGAATATAAAAATAAACTTGGAGGCCAAAACCTAATAACTTTTATTTTCTTATCAAACTTATTTTCAATTATGACTAATTATATAAAAAAGAATATAAAAATAAACTTGGAGGCCAAAACCTAATAACTTTTATTTTCTTATCAAACTTATTTTCAATTATGACTAATTATATAAAAAAGAATATAAAAATAAACTTGGAGGCCAAAACCTAATAACTTTTATTTTCTTATCAAACTTATTTTCAATTATGACTAATTATATAAAAAAGAATATAAAAATAAACTTGGAGGCCAAAACCTAATAACTTTTATTTTCTTATCAAACTTATTTTCAATTATGACTAATTATATAAAAAAGAATATAAAAATAAACTTGGAGGCCAAAACCTAATAACTTTTAGTTTCTTATCAAACTTATTTTCAATTATGACTAATTATATAAAAAAGAATATAAAAATAAACTTGGAGGCCAAAACCTAATAACTTTTATTTTCTTATCAAACTTATTTTCAATTATGACTAATTATATAAAAAAGAATATAAAAATAAACTTGGAGGCCAAAACCTAATAACTTTTATTTTCTTATCAAACTTATTTTCAATTATGACTAATTATATAAAAAAGAATATAAAAATAAACTTGGAGGCCAAAACCTAATAACTTTTAGTTTCTTATCAAACTTATTTTCAATTATGACTAATTATATAAAAAAGAATATAAAAATAAACTTGGAGGCCAAAACCTAATAACTTTTAGTTTCTTATCAAACTTATTTTCAATTATGACTAATTATATAAAAAAGAATATAAAAATAAACTTGGAGGCCAAAACCTAATAACTTTTAGTTTCTTATCAAACTTATTTTCAATTATGACTAATTATATAAAAAAGAATATAAAAATAAACTTGGAGGCCAAAACCTAATAACTTTTAGTTTCTTATCAAACTTATTTTCAATTATGACTAATTATATAAAAAAGAATATAAAAATAAACTTGGAGGCCAAAACCTAATAACTTTTAGTTTCTTATCAAACTTATTTTCAATTATGACTAATTATATAAAAAAGAATATAAAAATAAACTTGGAGGCCAAAACCTAATAACTTTTATTTTCTTATCAAACTTATTTTCAATTATGACTAATTATATAAAAAAGAATATAAAAATAAACTTGGAGGCCAAAACCTAATAACTTTTATTTTCTTATCAAACTTATTTTCAATTATGACTAATTATATAAAAAAGAATATAAAAATAAACTTGGAGGCCAAAACCTAATAACTTTTAGTTTCTTATCAAACTTATTTTCAATTATGACTAATTATATAAAAAAGAATATAAAAATAAACTTGGAGGCCAAAACCTAATAACTTTTATTTTCTTATCAAACTTATTTTCAATTATGACTAATTATATAAAAAAGAATATAAAAATAAACTTGGAGGCCAAAACCTAATAACTTTTAGTTTCTTATCAAACTTATTTTCAATTATGACTAATTATATAAAAAAGAATATAAAAATAAACTTGGAGGCCAAAACCTAATAACTTTTATTTTCTTATCAAACTTATTTTCAATTATGACTAATTATATAAAAAAGAATATAAAAATAAACTTGGAGGCCAAAACCTAATAACTTTTATTTTCTTATCAAACTTATTTTCAATTATGACTAATTATATAAAAAAGAATATAAAAATAAACTTGGAGGCCAAAACCTAATAACTTTTATTTTCTTATCAAACATTTTCAATTATGACTAATTATATAAAAAAGAATATAAAAATAAACTTGGAGGCCAAAACCTAATAACTTTTATTTTCTTATCAAACTTATTTTCAATTATGACTAATTATATAAAAAAGAATATAAAAATAAACTTGGAGGCCAAAACCTAATAACTTTTATTTTCTTATCAAACTTATTTTCAATTATGACTAATTATATAAAAAAGAATATAAAAATAAACTTGGAGGCCAAAACCTAATAACTTTTAGTTTCTTATCAAACTTATTTTCAATTATGACTAATTATATAAAAAAGAATATAAAAATAAACTTGGAGGCCAAAACCTAATAACTTTTATTTTCTTATCAAACTTATTTTCAATTATGACTAATTATATAAAAAAGAATATAAAAATAAACTTGGAGGCCAAAACCTAATAACTTTTATTTTCTTATCAAACTTATTTTCAATTATGACTAATTATATAAAAAAGAATATAAAAATAAACTTGGAGGCCAAAACCTAATAACTTTTATTTTCTTATCAAACTTATTTTCAATTATGACTAATTATATAAAAAAGAATATAAAAATAAACTTGGAGGCCAAAACCTAATAACTTTTAGTTTCTTATCAAACTTATTTTCAATTATGACTAATTATATAAAAAAGAATATAAAAATAAACTTGGAGGCCAAAACCTAATAACTTTTATTTTCTTATCAAACTTATTTTCAATTATGACTAATTATATAAAAAAGAATATAAAAATAAACTTGGAGGCCAAAACCTAATAACTTTTAGTTTCTTATCAAACTTATTTTCAATTATGACTAATTATATAAAAAAGAATATAAAAATAAACTTGGAGGCCAAAACCTAATAACTTTTATTTTCTTATCAAACTTATTTTCAATTATGACTAATTATATAAAAAAGAATATAAAAATAAACTTGGAGGCCAAAACCTAATAACTTTTATTTTCTTATCAAACTTATTTTCAATTATGACTAATTATATAAAAAAGAATATAAAAATAAACTTGGAGGCCAAAACCTAATAACTTTTAGTTTCTTATCAAACTTATTTTCAATTATGACTAATTATATAAAAAAGAATATAAAAATAAACCTGGAGGCCAAATCCTAAAAATTTTATTTTCTTATCAAACTTAATTTCAATTATGACTAATTATATAAAAAAGAATATAAAAATAAACCTGGAGGCCAAAACCTAATAACTTTTATTTTCTTATCAAACTTATTTTCAATTATGACTAATTATATAAAAAAGAATATAAAAATAAACTTGGAGGCCAAAACCTAATAACTTTTAGTTTCTTATCAAACTTATTTTCAATTATGACTAATTATATAAAAAAGAATATAAAAATAAACTTGGAGGCCAAAACCTAATAACTTTTATTTTCTTATCAAACTTATTTTCAATTATGACTAATTATATAAAAAAGAATATAAAAATAAACTTGGAGGCCAAAACCTAATAACTTTTATTTTCTTATCAAACTTATTTTCAATTATGACTAATTATATAAAAAAGAATATAAAAATAAACTTGGAGGCCAAAACCTAATAACTTTTATTTTCTTATCAAACTTATTTTCAATTATGACTAATTATATAAAAAAGAATATAAAAATAAACTTGGAGGCCAAAACCTAATAACTTTTATTTTCTTATCAAACATTTTCAATTATGACTAATTATATAAAAAAGAATATAAAAATAAACTTGGAGGCCAAAACCTAATAACTTTTATTTTCTTATCAAACTTATTTTCAATTATGACTAATTATATAAAAAAGAATATAAAAATAAACTTGGAGGCCAAAACCTAATAACTTTTATTTTCTTATCAAACTTATTTTCAATTATGACTAATTATATAAAAAAGAATATAAAAATAAACTTGGAGGCCAAAACCTAATAACTTTTAGTTTCTTATCAAACTTATTTTCAATTATGACTAATTATATAAAAAAGAATATAAAAATAAACTTGGAGGCCAAAACCTAATAACTTTTATTTTCTTATCAAACTTATTTTCAATTATGACTAATTATATAAAAAAGAATATAAAAATAAACTTGGAGGCCAAAACCTAATAACTTTTATTTTCTTATCAAACTTATTTTCAATTATGACTAATTATATAAAAAAGAATATAAAAATAAACTTGGAGGCCAAAACCTAATAACTTTTAGTTTCTTATCAAACTTATTTTCAATTATGACTAATTATATAAAAAAGAATATAAAAATAAACTTGGAGGCCAAAACCTAATAACTTTTATTTTCTTATCAAACTTATTTTCAATTATGACTAATTATATAAAAAAGAATATAAAAATAAACTTGGAGGCCAAAACCTAATAACTTTTATTTTCTTATCAAACTTATTTTCAATTATGACTAATTATATAAAAAAGAATATAAAAATAAACTTGGAGGCCAAAACCTAATAACTTTTATTTTCTTATCAAACTTATTTTCAATTATGACTAATTATATAAAAAAGAATATAAAAATAAACTTGGAGGCCAAAACCTAATAACTTTTATTTTCTTATCAAACATTTTCAATTATGACTAATTATATAAAAAAGAATATAAAAATAAACTTGGAGGCCAAAACCTAATAACTTTTATTTTCTTATCAAACTTATTTTCAATTATGACTAATTATATAAAAAAGAATATAAAAATAAACTTGGAGGCCAAAACCTAATAACTTTTATTTTCTTATCAAACTTATTTTCAATTATGACTAATTATATAAAAAAGAATATAAAAATAAACTTGGAGGCCAAAACCTAATAACTTTTAGTTTCTTATCAAACTTATTTTCAATTATGACTAATTATATAAAAAAGAATATAAAAATAAACTTGGAGGCCAAAACCTAATAACTTTTATTTTCTTATCAAACTTATTTTCAATTATGACTAATTATATAAAAAAGAATATAAAAATAAACTTGGAGGCCAAAACCTAATAACTTTTATTTTCTTATCAAACTTATTTTCAATTATGACTAATTATATAAAAAAGAATATAAAAATAAACTTGGAGGCCAAAACCTAATAACTTTTATTTTCTTATCAAACTTATTTTCAATTATGACTAATTATATAAAAAAGAATATAAAAATAAACTTGGAGGCCAAAACCTAATAACTTTTATTTTCTTATCAAACATTTTCAATTATGACTAATTATATAAAAAAGAATATAAAAATAAACTTGGAGGCCAAAACCTAATAACTTTTATTTTCTTATCAAACTTATTTTCAATTATGACTAATTATATAAAAAAGAATATAAAAATAAACTTGGAGGCCAAAACCTAATAACTTTTATTTTCTTATCAAACATTTTCAATTATGACTAATTATATAAAAAAGAATATAAAAATAAACTTGGAGGCCAAAACCTAATAACTTTTAGTTTCTTATCAAACTTATTTTCAATTATGACTAATTATATAAAAAAGAATATAAAAATAAACTTGGAGGCCAAAACCTAATAACTTTTATTTTCTTATCAAACTTATTTTCAATTATGACTAATTATATAAAAAAGAATATAAAAATAAACTTGGAGGCCAAAACCTAATAACTTTTATTTTCTTATCAAACTTATTTTCAATTATGACTAATTATATAAAAAAGAATATAAAAATAAACTTGGAGGCCAAAACCTAATAACTTTTATTTTCTTATCAAACTTATTTTCAATTATGACTAATTATATAAAAAAGAATATAAAAATAAACTTGGAGGCCAAAACCTAATAACTTTTATTTTCTTATCAAACATTTTCAATTATGACTAATTATATAAAAAAGAATATAAAAATAAACTTGGAGGCCAAAACCTAATAACTTTTATTTTCTTATCAAACTTATTTTCAATTATGACTAATTATATAAAAAAGAATATAAAAATAAACTTGGAGGCCAAAACCTAATAACTTTTATTTTCTTATCAAACTTATTTTCAATTATGACTGATTATATAAAAAAGAATATAAAAATAAACTTGGAGGCCAAAACCTAATAACTTTTATTTTCTTATCAAACTTATTTTCAATTATGACTAATTATATAAAAAAGAATATAAAAATAAACTTGGAGGCCAAAACCTAATAACTTTTAGTTTCTTATCAAACTTATTTTCAATTATGACTAATTATATAAAAAAGAATATAAAAATAAACTTGGAGGCCAAAACCTAATAACTTTTATTTTCTTATCAAACTTATTTTCAATTATGACTAATTATATAAAAAAGAATATAAAAATAAACTTGGAGGCCAAAACCTAATAACTTTTATTTTCTTATCAAACTTATTTTCAATTATGACTAATTATATAAAAAAGAATATAAAAATAAACCTGGAGGCCAAAACCTAATAACTTTTATTTTCTTATCAAACTTAATTTCAATTATGACTAATTATATAAAAAAGAATATAAAAATAAACTTGGAGGCCAAAACCTAATAACTTTTATTTTCTTATCAAACTTAATTTCAATTATGACTAATTATATAAAAAAGAATATAAAAATAAACTTGGAGGCCAAAACCTAATAACTTTTATTTTCTTATCAAACTTATTTTCAATTATGACTAATTATATAAAAAAGAATATAAAAATAAACTTGGAGGCCAAAACCTAATAACTTTTATTTTCTTATCAAACTTATTTTCAATTATGACTAATTATATAAAAAAGAATATAAAAATAAACTTGGAGGCCAAAACCTAATAACTTTTATTTTCTTATCAAACTTAATTTCAATTATGACTAATTATATAAAAAAGAATATAAAAATAAACTTGGAGGCCAAAACCTAATAACTTTTATTTTCTTATCAAACTTATTTTCAATTATGACTAATTATATAAAAAAGAATATAAAAATAAACTTGGAGGCCAAAACCTAATAACTTTTATTTTCTTATCAAACTTATTTTCAATTATGACTAATTATATAAAAAAGAATATAAAAATAAACTTGGAGGCCAAAACCTAATAACTTTTATTTTCTTATCAAACTTATTTTCAATTATGACTAATTATATAAAAAAGAATATAAAAATAAACTTGGAGGCCAAAACCTAATAACTTTTATTTTCTTATCAAACTTAATTTCAATTATGACTAATTATATAAAAAAGAATATAAAAATAAACTTGGAGGCCAAAACCTAATAACTTTTATTTTCTTATCAAACTTATTTTCAATTATGACTAATTATATAAAAAAGAATATAAAAATAAACTTGGAGGCCAAAACCTAATAACTTTTATTTTCTTATCAAACTTATTTTCAATTATGACTAATTATATAAAAAAGAATATAAAAATAAACTTGGAGGCCAAAACCTAATAACTTTTATTTTCTTATCAAACTTATTTTCAATTATGACTAATTATATAAAAAAGAATATAAAAATAAACTTGGAGGCCAAAACCTAATAACTTTTATTTTCTTATCAAACTTATTTTCAATTATGACTAATTATATAAAAAAGAATATAAAAATAAACTTGGAGGCCAAAACCTAATAACTTTTATTTTCTTATCAAACTTATTTTCAATTATGACTAATTATATAAAAAAGAATATAAAAATAAACTTGGAGGCCAAAACCTAATAACTTTTATTTTCTTATCAAACTTATTTTCAATTATGACTAATTATATAAAAAAGAATATAAAAATAAACTTGGAGGCCAAAACCTAATAACTTTTATTTTCTTATCAAACTTATTTTCAATTATGACTAATTATATAAAAAAGAATATAAAAATAAACTTGGAGGCCAAAACCTAATAACTTTTATTTTCTTATCAAACTTATTTTCAATTATGACTAATTATATAAAAAAGAATATAAAAATAAACTTGGAGGCCAAAACCTAATAACTTTTATTTTCTTATCAAACTTATTTTCAATTATGACTAATTATATAAAAAAGAATATAAAAATAAACTTGGAGGCCAAAACCTAATAACTTTTATTTTCTTATCAAACTTAATTTCAATTATGACTAATTATATAAAAAAGAATATAAAAATAAACTTGGAGGCCAAAACCTAATAACTTTTATTTTCTTATCAAACTTATTTTCAATTATGACTAATTATATAAAAAAGAATATAAAAATAAACTTGGAGGCCAAAACCTAATAACTTTTATTTTCTTATCAAACTTATTTTCAATTATGACTAATTATATAAAAAAGAATATAAAAATAAACTTGGAGGCCAAAACCTAATAACTTTTATTTTCTTATCAAACTTAATTTCAATTATGACTAATTATATAAAAAAGAATATAAAAATAAACTTGGAGGCCAAAACCTAATAACTTTTATTTTCTTATCAAACTTATTTTCAATTATGACTAATTATATAAAAAAGAATATAAAAATAAACTTGGAGGCCAAAACCTAATAACTTTTATTTTCTTATCAAACTTAATTTCAATTATGACTAATTATATAAAAAAGAATATAAAAATAAACTTGGAGGCCAAAACCTAATAACTTTTATTTTCTTATCAAACTTATTTTCAATTATGACTAATTATATAAAAAAGAATATAAAAATAAACTTGGAGGCCAAAACCTAATAACTTTTATTTTCTTATCAAACTTATTTTCAATTATGACTAATTATATAAAAAAGAATATAAAAATAAACTTGGAGGCCAAAACCTAATAACTTTTATTTTCTTATCAAACTTAATTTCAATTATGACTAATTATATAAAAAAGAATATAAAAATAAACTTGGAGGCCAAAACCTAATAACTTTTATTTTCTTATCAAACTTAATTTCAATTATGACTAATTATATAAAAAAGAATATAAAAATAAACTTGGAGGCCAAAACCTAATAACTTTTATTTTCTTATCAAACTTATTTTCAATTATGACTAATTATATAAAAAAGAATATAAAAATAAACTTGGAGGCCAAAACCTAATAACTTTTATTTTCTTATCAAACTTAATTTCAATTATGACTAATTATATAAAAAAGAATATAAAAATAAACTTGGAGGCCAAAACCTAATAACTTTTATTTTCTTATCAAACTTATTTTCAATTATGACTAATTATATAAAAAAGAATATAAAAATAAACTTGGAGGCCAAAACCTAATAACTTTTATTTTCTTATCAAACTTATTTTCAATTATGACTAATTATATAAAAAAGAATATAAAAATAAACTTGGAGGCCAAAACCTAATAACTTTTATTTTCTTATCAAACTTAATTTCAATTATGACTAATTATATAAAAAAGAATATAAAAATAAACTTGGAGGCCAAAACCTAATAACTTTTATTTTCTTATCAAACTTAATTTCAATTATGACTAATTATATAAAAAAGAATATAAAAATAAACTTGGAGGCCAAAACCTAATAACTTTTATTTTCTTATCAAACTTATTTTCAATTATGACTAATTATATAAAAAAGAATATAAAAATAAACTTGGAGGCCAAAACCTAATAACTTTTATTTTCTTATCAAACTTATTTTCAATTATGACTAATTATATAAAAAAGAATATAAAAATAAACTTGGAGGCCAAAACCTAATAACTTTTATTTTCTTATCAAACTTATTTTCAATTATGACTAATTATATAAAAAAGAATATAAAAATAAACTTGGAGGCCAAAACCTAATAACTTTTATTTTCTTATCAAACTTATTTTCAATTATGACTAATTATATAAAAAAGAATATAAAAATAAACTTGGAGGCCAAAACCTAATAACTTTTATTTTCTTATCAAACTTATTTTCAATTATGACTAATTATATAAAAAAGAATATAAAAATAAACTTGGAGGCCAAAACCTAATAACTTTTATTTTCTTATCAAACTTATTTTCAATTATGACTAATTATATAAAAAAGAATATAAAAATAAACTTGGAGGCCAAAACCTAATAACTTTTATTTTCTTATCAAACTTAATTTCAATTATGACTAATTATATAAAAAAGAATATAAAAATAAACTTGGAGGCCAAAACCTAATAACTTTTATTTTCTTATCAAACTTATTTTCAATTATGACTAATTATATAAAAAAGAATATAAAAATAAACTTGGAGGCCAAAACCTAATAACTTTTATTTTCTTATCAAACTTATTTTCAATTATGACTAATTATATAAAAAAGAATATAAAAATAAACTTGGAGGCCAAAACCTAATAACTTTTATTTTCTTATCAAACTTATTTTCAATTATGACTAATTATATAAAAAAGAATATAAAAATAAACTTGGAGGCCAAAACCTAATAACTTTTTTTTTCTTATCAAACTTATTTTCAATTATGACTAATTATATAAAAAAGAATATAAAAATAAACTTGGAGGCCAAAACCTAATAACTTTTTTTTTCTTATCAAACTTATTTTCAATTATGACTAATTATATAAAAAAGAATATAAAAATAAACTTGGAGGCCAAAACCTAATAACTTTTATTTTTCTTATCAAACTTAATTTCAATTATGACTAATTATATAAAAAAAAGAATATAAAAATAAACTTGGAAGGCCAAAACCCCTAATAACTTTTATTTTTCTTATCAAACTTATTTTCAATTATGACTAATTATATAAAAAAGAATATAAGAAATAAACTTGGAGGCCAAAACCTAATAACTTTTATTTTCTTATCAAACTTATTTTCAATTATGACTAATTATATAAAAAAGAATATAAAAATAAACTTGGAGGCCAAAACCTAATAACTTTTATTTTTTCTTATCAAACTTTATTTTCAATTATGACTAATTATATAAAAAAGAATATAAAAATAAACTTGGAGGCCAAAACCTAATAACTTTTATTTTCTTATCAAACTTATTTTCAATTATGACTAATTATATAAAAAAGAATATAAAAATAAACTTGGAGGCCAAAACCTAATAACTTTTATTTTTCTTATCAAACTTATTTTCAATTATGACTAATTATATAAAAAAGAATATAAAAATAAACTTGGAGGCCAAAACCTAATAATAACTTTTATTTTCTTATCAAACTTATTTTCAATTATGACTAATTATATAAAAAAGAATATAAAAATAAACTTGGAGGCCAAAACCTAATAACTTTTATTTTCTTATCAAACTTAATTTCAATTATGACTAATTATATAAAAAAAGAATATAAAAATAAACTTGGAGGCCAAAACCTAATAACTTTTATTTTCTTATCAAACTTATTTTCAATTATGACTAATTATATAAAAAAGAATATAAAAATAAACTTGGAGGCCAAAACCTAATAACTTTTATTTTCTTATCAAACTTATTTTCAATTATGACTAATTATATAAAAAAGAATATAAAAATAAACTTGGAGGCCAAAACCTAATAACTTTTATTTTCTTATCAAACTTATTTTTCAATTATGACTAATTATATAAAAAAGAATATAAAAATAAACTTGGAGGCCAAAAACCTAATAACTTTTATTTTCTTATCAAACTTATTTTCAATTATGACTAGATTATATAAAAAAGAATATAAAAATAAACTTGGAGGCCAAAACCTAATAACTTTTATTTTCTTATCAAACTTATTTTCAATTATGACTAATTATATAAAAAAGAATATAAAAATAAACTTGGAGGCCAAAACCTAATAACTTTTATTTTCTTATCAAACTTATTTTCAATTATGACTAATTATATAAAAAAGAATATAAAAATAAACTTGGAGGCTAAAACCTAATAACTTTTATTTTCTTATCAAACTTATTTTCAATTATGACTAATTATATAAAAAAGAATATAAAAATAAACTTGGAGGCCAAAACCTAATAACTTTTATTTTCTTATCAAACTTATTTTCAATTATGACTAATTATATAAAAAAAGAATATAAAAAATAAACTTGAAGGCCAAAACCTAATAACTTTTTATTTTCTTATCAAACTTATTTTCAATTATGACTAATTATATAAAAAAGAATATAAAAATAAACTTGGAGGCCAAAACCTAATAACTTTTATTTTCTTATCAAACTTAATTTCAATTATGACTAATTATATAAAAAAAGAATATAAAAATAAACTTGGAGGCCAAAACCTAATAACTTTTTATTTTCTTATCAAACTTATTTTCAATTATGACTAATTATATAAAAAAGAATATAAAAATATAAACTTGGAGGCCAAAACCTCAATAACTTTTATTTTCTTATCAAACTTATTTTCAATTATGACTAATTATATAAAAAGAATATAAAAATAAACTTGGAGGCCAAAACCTAATAACTTTTGATTTTCTTATCTGGAAACTCTGTATTTTCAATTATGACTAATTATATAAAAAAGAATATAAAAATAAACTTGGAGGCCCAAAACCTAATAACTTTTATTTTCTTATCAAACTTGTTTTCAATTATGACTAATTATATAAAAAAAGAATATAAAATAAACTTGGAGGCCAAAACCTAATAACTTTTATTTTCTTATCAAACTTATTTTTTCAATTATGACTAATTATATAAAAAAGAAATATAAAAATAAACTTGGAGGCCAAAACCCTTAATAACTTTTGCATTTTCTTATCAAACTTATTTTCAATTATGACTAATTATATAAAAAAGAATATAAAAATAAACTTGGAGGCCAAAACCTAATAACTTTTATTTTCTTATCAAACTTATTTTCAATTATGACTAATTATATAAAAAAGAATATTAAAAATAAACTTGGGAGGCCAAAAAACCTAATAACTTTTATTTTTCTGTTATCAAACTTAATTTCAATTATGACTAATTATATAAAAAAGAATATAAAAATAAACCTGGAGGCTATAAACCTAATAACTTTTATTTTCTTATCAAACTTAATTACAATTATGACTAATTATATAAAAAAGAATATAAAAATAAACTTGGAGGCCAAAACCTAATAACTTTTATTTTCTTATCAAACTTATTTTCAATTATGACTAATTATATAAAAAAGAATATAAAAATAAACTTGGAGGCCAAAACCTAATAACTTTTATTTTCTTATCAAACTTATTTTCAATTATGACTAATTATATAAAAAAGAATATAAAAATAAACTTGGAGGCCAAAACCTAATAACTTTTAGTTTCTTATCAAACTTATTTTCAATTATTACTATTTATATAAAAAAAAAAATATAAAAATAAACTTGGAGGCCAAAACCTAATAACTTTTTTATTTTCTTATCAAACTTATTTTCAATTATGACTAATTATATAAAAAAGAATATAAAAATAAACTTGGAGGCCAAAACCTAATAACTTTTATTTTCTTATCAAACTTATTTTCAATTATGACTAATTATATAAAAAAGAATATAAAAATAAACTTGGAGGCCAAAACCTAATAACTTTTATTTTCTTATCAAACATTTTCAATTATGACTAATTATATAAAAAAAGAATATAAAAATAAACTTGGAGGCCAAAACCTAACTTAACTTTTATTTTCTTATCAAACTTATTTTCAATTATGACTAATTATATAAAAAAGAATATAAAAATAAACTTGGAGGCCAAAACCTAATAACTTTTATTTTTCTTATCAAACTTATTTTCAATTATGACTAATTATATAAAAAAAAAGAATATAAAAATAAAACTTGGAGGCCAAAAACCTAATAACTTTTATTTTCTTATCAAACTTATTTTCAATTATGACTAATTATATAAAAAAAAGAATATAAAAATAAACTTGGAGGCCAAAACCTAATAACTTTTTAGTTTCTTATCAAACTTATTTTCAATTATGACTAATTATATAAAAAAGAATATAAAAATAAACTTTGGAGGCCAAAACCTAATAACTTTTATTTTCTTATCAAACTTATTTTCAATTTATAATAATTAATTATATAAAAAAGAATATAAAAATAAACTTGGAGGCCAAAACCTAATAACTTTTATTTTCTTATCAAACTTATTTTCAATTATGACTAATTATATAAAAAAGAATATAAAAATAAACCTGGAGGCCAAAACCTAATAACTTTTATTTTCTTATCAAACTTATTTTCAATTATGACTAATTATATAAAAAAGAATATAAAAATAAACTTGGAGGCCAAAACCTAATAACTTTTATTTTCTTATCAAACTTATTTTCAATTATGACTAATTATATAAAAAAGAATATAAAAATAAACTTGGAGGCCAAAACCTAATAACTTTTATTTTCTTATCAAACTTATTTTCAATTATGACTAATTATATAAAAAAGAATATAAAAATAAACTTGGAGGCCAAAACCTAATAACTTTTATTTTCTTATCAAACTTATTTTCAATTATGACTAATTATATAAAAAAGAATATAAAAATAAACTTGGAGGCCAAAACCTAATAACTTTTATTTTCTTATCAAACTTATTTTCAATTATGACTAATTATATAAAAAAGAATATAAAAATAAACTTGGAGGCCAAAACCTAATAACTTTTATTTTCTTATCAAACTTATTTTCAATTATGACTAATTATATAAAAAAGAATATAAAAATAAACTTGGAGGCCAAAACCTAATAACTTTTATTTTCTTATCAAACTTATTTTCAATTATGACTAATTATATAAAAAAGAATATAAAAATAAACTTGGAGGCCAAAACCTAATAACTTTTATTTTCTTATCAAACTTATTTTCAATTATGACTAATTATATAAAAAAGAATATAAAAATAAACTTGGAGGCCAAAACCTAATAACTTTTATTTTCTTATCAAACTTATTTTCAATTATGACTAATTATATAAAAAAGAATATAAAAATAAACTTGGAGGCCAAAACCTAATAACTTTTATTTTCTTATCAAACTTATTTTCAATTATGACTAATTATATAAAAAAGAATATAAAAATAAACTTGGAGGCCAAAACCTAATAACTTTTATTTTCTTATCAAACTTATTTTCAATTATGACTAATTATATAAAAAAGAATATAAAAATAAACTTGGAGGCCAAAACCTAATAACTTTTATTTTCTTATCAAACTTATTTTCAATTATGACTAATTATATAAAAAAGAATATAAAAATAAACTTGGAGGCCAAAACCTAATAACTTTTATTTTCTTATCAAACTTATTTTCAATTATGACTAATTATATAAAAAAGAATATAAAAATAAACTTGGAGGCCAAAACCTAATAACTTTTATTTTCTTATCAAACTTATTTTCAATTATGACTAATTATATAAAAAAGAATATAAAAATAAACTTGGAGGCCAAAACCTAATAACTTTTATTTTCTTATCAAACTTATTTTCAATTATGACTAATTATATAAAAAAGAATATAAAAATAAACTTGGAGGCCAAAACCTAATAACTTTTATTTTCTTATCAAACTTATTTTCAATGATGGCTAATTATATAAAAAAGAATATAAAAATAAACTTGGAGGCCAAAACCTAATAACTTTTATTTTCTTATCAAACTTATTTTCAATTATGACTAATTATATAAAAAAGAATATAAAAATAAACTTGGAGGCCAAAACCTAATAACTTTTATTTTCTTATCAAACTTATTTTCAATTATGACTAATTATATAAAAAAGAATATAAAAATAAACTTGGAGGCCAAAACCTAATAACTTTTATTTTCTTATCAAACTTATTTTCAATTATGACTAATTATCTACAAATGAATATAAAAATAAACTTGGAGGCCAAAACCTAATAACTTTTATTTTCTTATCAAACTTATTTTCAATTATGACTAATTATATAAAAAAGAATATAAAAATAAACTTGGAGGCCAAAACCTAATAACTTTTATTTTCTTATCAAACTTATTTTCAATTATGACTAATTATATAAAAAAGAATATAAAAATAAACTTGGAGGCCAAAACCTAATAACTTTTATTTTCTTATCAAACTTATTTTCAATTATGACTAATTATATAAAAAAGAATATAAAAATAAACTTGGAGGCCAAAACCTAATAACTTTTATTTTCTTATCAAACTTATTTTCAATTATGACTAATTATATAAAAAAGAATATAAAAATAAACTTGGAGGCCAAAACCTAATAACTTTTATTTTCTTATCAAACTTATTTTCAATTATGACTAATTATATAAAAAAGAATATAAAAATAAACTTGGAGGCCAAAACCTAATAACTTTTATTTTCTTATCAAACTTATTTTCAATTATGACTAATTATATAAAAAAGAATATAAAAATAAACTTGGAGGCCAAAACCTAATAACTTTTATTTTCTTATCAAACTTATTTTCAATTATGACTAATTATATAAAAAAGAATATAAAAATAAACTTGGAGGCCAAAACCTAATAACTTTTATTTTCTTATCAAACTTATTTTCAATTATGACTAATTATATAAAAAAGAATATAAAAATAAACTTGGAGGCCAAAACCTAATAACTTTTATTTTCTTATCAAACTTATTTTCAATTATGACTAATTATATAAAAAAGAATATAAAAATAAACTTGGAGGCCAAAACCTAATAACTTTTATTTTCTTATCAAACTTATTTTCAATTATGACTAATTATATAAAAAAGAATATAAAAATAAACTTGGAGGCCAAAACCTAATAACTTTTATTTTCTTATCAAACTTATTTTCAATTATGACTAATTATATAAAAAAGAATATAAAAATAAACTTGGAGGCCAAAACCTAATAACTTTTATTTTCTTATCAAACTTATTTTCAATTATGACTAATTATATAAAAAAGAATATAAAAATAAACTTGGAGGCCAAAACCTAATAACTTTTATTTTCTTATCAAACTTATTTTCAATTATGACTAATTATATAAAAAAGAATATAAAAATAAACTTGGAGGCCAAAACCTAATAACTTTTATTTTCTTATCAAACTTATTTTCAATTATGACTAATTATATAAAAAAGAATATAAAAATAAACTTGGAGGCCAAAACCTAATAACTTTTATTTTCTTATCAAACTTATTTTCAATTATGACTAATTATATAAAAAAGAATATAAAAATAAACTTGGAGGCCAAAACCTAATAACTTTTATTTTCTTATCAAACTTATTTTCAATTATGACTAATTATATAAAAAAGAATATAAAAATAAACTTGGAGGCCAAAACCTAATAACTTTTATTTTCTTATCAAACTTATTTTCAATTATGACTAATTATATAAAAAAGAATATAAAAATAAACTTGGAGGCCAAAACCTAATAACTTTTATTTTCTTATCAAACTTATTTTCAATTATGACTAATTATATAAAAAAGAATATAAAAATAAACTTGGAGGCCAAAACCTAATAACTTTTATTTTCTTATCAAACTTATTTTCAATTATGACTAATTATATAAAAAAGAATATAAAAATAAACTTGGAGGCCAAAACCTAATAACTTTTATTTTCTTATCAAACTTATTTTCAATTATGACTAATTATATAAAAAAGAATATAAAAATAAACTTGGAGGCCAAAACCTAATAACTTTTATTTTCTTATCAAACTTATTTTCAATTATGACTAATTATATAAAAAAGAATATAAAAATAAACTTGGAGGCCAAAACCTAATAACTTTTATTTTCTTATCAAACTTATTTTCAATTATGACTAATTATATAAAAAAGAATATAAAAATAAACTTGGAGGCCAAAACCTAATAACTTTTATTTTCTTATCAAACTTATTTTCAATTATGACTAATTATATAAAAAAGAATATAAAAATAAACTTGGAGGCCAAAACCTAATAACTTTTATTTTCTTATCAAACTTATTTTCAATTATGACTAATTATATAAAAAAGAATATAAAAATAAACTTGGAGGCCAAAACCTAATAACTTTTATTTTCTTATCAAACTTATTTTCAATTATGACTAATTATATAAAAAAGAATATAAAAATAAACTTGGAGGCCAAAACCTAATAACTTTTATTTTCTTATCAAACTTATTTTCAATTATGACTAATTATATAAAAAAGAATATAAAAATAAACTTGGAGGCCAAAACCTAATAACTTTTATTTTCTTATCAAACTTATTTTCAATTATGACTAATTATATAAAAAAGAATATAAAAATAAACTTGGAGGCCAAAACCTAATAACTTTTATTTTCTTATCAAACTTATTTTCAATTATGACTAATTATATAAAAAAGAATATAAAAATAAACTTGGAGGCCAAAACCTAATAACTTTTATTTTCTTATCAAACTTATTTTCAATTATGACTAATTATATAAAAAAGAATATAAAAATAAACTTGGAGGCCAAAACCTAATAACTTTTATTTTCTTATCAAACTTATTTTCAATTATGACTAATTATATAAAAAAGAATATAAAAATAAACTTGGAGGCCAAAACCTAATAACTTTTATTTTCTTATCAAACTTATTTTCAATTATGACTAATTATATAAAAAAGAATATAAAAATAAACTTGGAGGCCAAAACCTAATAACTTTTATTTTCTTATCAAACTTATTTTCAATTATGACTAATTATATAAAAAAGAATATAAAAATAAACTTGGAGGCCAAAACCTAATAACTTTTATTTTCTTATCAAACTTATTTTCAATTATGACTAATTATATAAAAAAGAATATAAAAATAAACTTGGAGGCCAAAACCTAATAACTTTTATTTTCTTATCAAACTTATTTTCAATTATGACTAATTATATAAAAAAGAATATAAAAATAAACTTGGAGGCCAAAACCTAATAACTTTTATTTTCTTATCAAACTTATTTTCAATTATGACTAATTATATAAAAAAGAATATAAAAATAAACTTGGAGGCCAAAACCTAATAACTTTTATTTTCTTATCAAACTTATTTTCAATTATGACTAATTATATAAAAAAGAATATAAAAATAAACTTGGAGGCCAAAACCTAATAACTTTTATTTTCTTATCAAACTTATTTTCAATTATGACTAATTATATAAAAAAGAATATAAAAATAAACTTGGAGGCCAAAACCTAATAACTTTTATTTTCTTATCAAACTTATTTTCAATTATGACTAATTATATAAAAAAGAATATAAAAATAAACTTGGAGGCCAAAACCTAATAACTTTTATTTTCTTATCAAACTTATTTTCAATTATGACTAATTATATAAAAAAGAATATAAAAATAAACTTGGAGGCCAAAACCTAATAACTTTTATTTTCTTATCAAACTTATTTTCAATTATGACTAATTATATAAAAAAGAATATAAAAATAAACTTGGAGGCCAAAACCTAATAACTTTTATTTTCTTATCAAACTTATTTTCAATTATGACTAATTATATAAAAAAGAATATAAAAATAAACTTGGAGGCCAAAACCTAATAACTTTTATTTTCTTATCAAACTTATTTTCAATTATGACTAATTATATAAAAAAGAATATAAAAATAAACTTGGAGGCCAAAACCTAATAACTTTTATTTTCTTATCAAACTTATTTTCAATTATGACTAATTATATAAAAAAGAATATAAAAATAAACTTGGAGGCCAAAACCTAATAACTTTTATTTTCTTATCAAACTTATTTTCAATTATGACTAATTATATAAAAAAGAATATAAAAATAAACTTGGAGGCCAAAACCTAATAACTTTTATTTTCTTATCAAACTTATTTTCAATTATGACTAATTATATAAAAAAGAATATAAAAATAAACTTGGAGGCCAAAACCTAATAACTTTTATTTTCTTATCAAACTTATTTTCAATTATGACTAATTATATAAAAAAGAATATAAAAATAAACTTGGAGGCCAAAACCTAATAACTTTTATTTTCTTATCAAACTTATTTTCAATTATGACTAATTATATAAAAAAGAATATAAAAATAAACTTGGAGGCCAAAACCTAATAACTTTTATTTTCTTATCAAACTTATTTTCAATTATGACTAATTATATAAAAAAGAATATAAAAATAAACTTGGAGGCCAAAACCTAATAACTTTTATTTTCTTATCAAACTTATTTTCAATTATGACTAATTATATAAAAAAGAATATAAAAATAAACTTGGAGGCCAAAACCTAATAACTTTTATTTTCTTATCAAACTTATTTTCAATTATGACTAATTATATAAAAAAGAATATAAAAATAAACTTGGAGGCCAAAACCTAATAACTTTTATTTTCTTATCAAACTTATTTTCAATTATGACTAATTATATAAAAAAGAATATAAAAATAAACTTGGAGGCCAAAACCTAATAACTTTTATTTTCTTATCAAACTTATTTTCAATTATGACTAATTATATAAAAAAGAATATAAAAATAAACTTGGAGGCCAAAACCTAATAACTTTTATTTTCTTATCAAACTTATTTTCAATTATGACTAATTATATAAAAAAGAATATAAAAATAAACTTGGAGGCCAAAACCTAATAACTTTTATTTTCTTATCAAACTTATTTTCAATTATGACTAATTATATAAAAAAGAATATAAAAATAAACTTGGAGGCCAAAACCTAATAACTTTTATTTTCTTATCAAACTTATTTTCAATTATGACTAATTATATAAAAAAGAATATAAAAATAAACTTGGAGGCCAAAACCTAATAACTTTTATTTTCTTATCAAACTTATTTTCAATTATGACTAATTATATAAAAAAGAATATAAAAATAAACTTGGAGGCCAAAACCTAATAACTTTTATTTTCTTATCAAACTTATTTTCAATTATGACTAATTATATAAAAAAGAATATAAAAATAAACTTGGAGGCCAAAACCTAATAACTTTTATTTTCTTATCAAACTTATTTTCAATTATGACTAATTATATAAAAAAGAATATAAAAATAAACTTGGAGGCCAAAACCTAATAACTTTTATTTTCTTATCAAACTTATTTTCAATTATGACTAATTATATAAAAAAGAATATAAAAATAAACTTGGAGGCCAAAACCTAATAACTTTTATTTTCTTATCAAACTTATTTTCAATTATGACTAATTATATAAAAAAGAATATAAAAATAAACTTGGAGGCCAAAACCTAATAACTTTTATTTTCTTATCAAACTTATTTTCAATTATGACTAATTATATAAAAAAGAATATAAAAATAAACTTGGAGGCCAAAACCTAATAACTTTTATTTTCTTATCAAACTTATTTTCAATTATGACTAATTATATAAAAAAGAATATAAAAATAAACTTGGAGGCCAAAACCTAATAACTTTTATTTTCTTATCAAACTTATTTTCAATTATGACTAATTATATAAAAAAGAATATAAAAATAAACTTGGAGGCCAAAACCTAATAACTTTTATTTTCTTATCAAACTTATTTTCAATTATGACTAATTATATAAAAAAGAATATAAAAATAAACTTGGAGGCCAAAACCTAACAACTTTTATTTTCTTATCAAACTTATTTTCAATTATGACTAATTATATAAAAAAGAATATAAAAATAAACTTGGAGGCCAAAACCTAATAACTTTTATTTTCTTATCAAACTTATTTTCAATTATGACTAATTATATAAAAAAGAATATAAAAATAAACTTGGAGGCCAAAACCTAATAACTTTTATTTTCTTATCAAACTTATTTTCAATTATGACTAATTATATAAAAAAGAATATAAAAGTAAACTGGGAGGCCAAAACCTAATAACTTTTATTTTCTTATCAAACTTATTTTCAATTATGACTAATTATATAAAAAAGAATATAAAAATAAACTTGGAGGCCAAAACCTAATAACTTTTATTTTCTTATCAAACTTATTTTCAATTATGACTAATTATATAAAAAAGAATATAAAAATAAACTTGGAGGCCAAAACCTAATAACTTTTATTTTCTTATCAAACTTATTTTCAATTATGACTAATTATATAAAAAAGAATATAAAAATAAACTTGGAGGCCAAAACCTAATAACTTTTATTTTCTTATCAAACTTATTTTCAATTATGACTAATTATATAAAAAAGAATATAAAAATAAACTTGGAGGCCAAAACCTAATAACTTTTATTTTCTTATCAAACTTATTTTCAATTATGACTAATTATATAAAAAAGAATATAAAAATAAACTTGGAGGCCAAAACCTAATAACTTTTATTTTCTTATCAAACTTATTTTCAATTATGACTAATTATATAAAAAAGAATATAAAAATAAACTTGGAGGCCAAAACCTAATAACTTTTATTTTCTTATCAAACTTATTTTCAATTATGACTAATTATATAAAAAAGAATATAAAAATAAACTTGGAGGCCAAAACCTAATAACTTTTATTTTCTTATCAAACTTATTTTCAATTATGACTAATTATATAAAAAAGAATATAAAAATAAACTTGGAGGCCAAAACCTAATAACTTTTATTTTCTTATCAAACTTATTTTCAATTATGACTAATTATATAAAAAAGAATATAAAAATAAACTTGG
Source organism: Meloidogyne incognita (assembly GCA_036172945.1). Taxonomy (NCBI): domain Eukaryota; kingdom Metazoa; phylum Nematoda; class Chromadorea; order Rhabditida; family Meloidogynidae; genus Meloidogyne; species Meloidogyne incognita. The sequence continues at coordinate 703,388 of JARQAC010000011.1, forward strand.
AGGCCAAAACCTAATAACTTTTATTTTCTTATCAAACTTATTTTCAATTATGACTAATTATATAAAAAAGAATATAAAAATAAACTTGGAGGCCAAAACCTAATAACTTTTATTTTCTTATCAAACTTATTTTCAATTATGACTAATTATATAAAAAAGAATATAAAAATAAACTTGGAGGCCAAAACCTAATAACTTTTATTTTCTTATCAAACTTATTTTCAATTATGACTAATTATATAAAAAAGAATATAAAAATAAACTTGGAGGCCAAAACCTAATAACTTTTATTTTCTTATCAAACTTATTTTCAATTATGACTAATTATATAAAAAAGAATATAAAAATAAACTTGGAGGCCAAAACCTAATAACTTTTATTTTCTTATCAAACTTATTTTCAATTATGACTAATTATATAAAAAAGAATATAAAAATAAACTTGGAGGCCAAAACCTAATAACTTTTATTTTCTTATCAAACTTATTTTCAATTATGACTAATTATATAAAAAAGAATATAAAAATAAACTTGGAGGCCAAAACCTAATAACTTTTATTTTCTTATCAAACTTATTTTCAATTATGACTAATTATATAAAAAAGAATATAAAAATAAACTTGGAGGCCAAAACCTAATAACTTTTATTTTCTTATCAAACTTATTTTCAATTATGACTAATTATATAAAAAAGAATATAAAAATAAACTTGGAGGCCAAAACCTAATAACTTTTATTTTCTTATCAAACTTATTTTCAATTATGACTAATTATATAAAAAAGAATATAAAAATAAACTTGGAGGCCAAAACCTAATAACTTTTATTTTCTTATCAAACTTATTTTCAATTATGACTAATTATATAAAAAAGAATATAAAAATAAACTTGGAGGCCAAAACCTAATAACTTTTATTTTCTTATCAAACTTATTTTCAATTATGACTAATTATATAAAAAAGAATATAAAAATAAACTTGGAGGCCAAAACCTAATAACTTTTATTTTCTTATCAAACTTATTTTCAATTATGACTAATTATATAAAAAAGAATATAAAAATAAACTTGGAGGCCAAAACCTAATAACTTTTATTTTCTTATCAAACTTATTTTAAATTATGACTAATTATATAAAAAAGAATATAAAAATAAACTTGGAGGCCAAAACCTAATAACTTTTATTTTCTTATCAAACTTATTTTCAATTATGACTAATTATATAAAAAAGAATATAAAAATAAACTTGGAGGCCAAAACCTAATAACTTTTATTTTCTTATCAAACTTATTTTCAATTATGACTAATTATATAAAAAAGAATATAAAAATAAACTTGGAGGCCAAAACCTAATAACTTTTATTTTCTTATCAAACTTATTTTCAATTATGACTAATTATATAAAAAAGAATATAAAAATAAACTTGGAGGCCAAAACCTAATAACTTTTATTTTCTTATCAAACTTATTTTCAATTATGACTAATTATATAAAAAAGAATATAAAAATAAACTTGGAGGCCAAAACCTAATAACTTTTATTTTCTTATCAAACTTATTTTCAATTATGACTAATTATATAAAAAAGAATATAAAAATAAACTTGGAGGCCAAAACCTAATAACTTTTATTTTCTTATCAAACTTATTTTCAATTATGACTAATTATATAAAAAAGAATATAAAAATAAACTTGGAGGCCAAAACCTAATAACTTTTATTTTCTTATCAAACTTATTTTCAATTATGACTAATTATATAAAAAAGAATATAAAAATAAACTTGGAGGCCAAAACCTAATAACTTTTATTTTCTTATCAAACTTATTTTCAATTATGACTAATTATATAAAAAAGAATATAAAAATAAACTTGGAGGCCAAAACCTAATAACTTTTATTTTCTTATCAAACTTATTTTCAATTATGACTAATTATATAAAAAAGAATATAAAAATAAACTTGGAGGCCAAAACCTAATAACTTTTATGTTCTTATCAAACTTATTTTCAATTATGACTAATTATATAAAAAAGAATATAAAAATAAACTTGGAGGCCAAAACCTAATAACTTTTATTTTCTTATCAAACTTATTTTCAATTATGACTAATTATATAAAAAAGAATATAAAAATAAACTTGGAGGCCAAAACCTAATAACTTTTATTTTCATATCAAACTTATTTTCAATTATGACTAATTATATAAAAAAGAATATAAAAATAAACTTGGAGGCCAAAACCTAATAACTTTTATTTTCTTATCAAACTTATTTTCAATTATGACTAATTATATAAAAAAGAATATAACAACAAACTCGGCGGCCAAAACCTAATTACTTTTCTTTCCTTATAAAACTTATTTTCAATTCTGATCCATTATATAAACAAGAACATAAAAATAAACTTGGAGGCCAAAACCTAATAACTTTTATTTTCTTATCAAACTTATTTTCAATTATGACTAATTATATAAAAAAGAATATAAAAATAAACTTGGAGGCCAAAACCTAATAACTTTTATTTTCTTATCAAACTTATTTTCAATTATGACTAATTATATAAAAAAGAATATAAAAATAAACTTGGAGGCCAAAACCTAATAACTTTTATTTTCTTATCAAACTTATTTTCAATTATGACTAATTATATAAAAAAGAATATAAAAATAAACTTGGAGGCCAAAACCTAATAACTTTTATTTTCTTATCAAACTTATTTTCAATTATGACTAATTAGACAAAAAAGAATATAAAAATAAACTTGGAGGCCAAAACCTAATAACTTTTATTTTCTTATCAAACTTATTTTCAATTATGACTAATTATATAAAAAAGAATATAAAAATAAACTTGGAGGCCAAAACCTAATAACTTTTATTTTCTTATCAAACTTATTTTCAATTATGACTAATTATATAAAAAAGAATATAAAAATAAACTTGGAGGCCAAAACCTAATAACTTTTATTTTCTTATCAAACTTATTTTCAATTATGACTAATTATATAAAAAAGAATATAAAAATAAACTTGGAGGCCAAAACCTAATAACTTTTATTTTCTTATCAAACTTATTTTCAATTATGACTAATTATATAAAAAAGAATATAAAAATAAACTTGGAGGCCAAAACCTAATAACTTTTATTTTCTTATCAAACTTATTTTCAATTATGACTAATTATATAAAAAAGAATATAAAAATAAACTTGGAGGCCAAAACCTAATAACTTTTATTTTCTTATCAAACTTATTTTCAATTATGACTAATTATATAAAAAAGAATATAAAAATAAACTTGGAGGCCAAAACCTAATAACTTTTATTTTCTTATCAAACTTATTTTCAATTATGACTAATTATATAAAAAAGAATATAAAAATAAACTTGGAGGCCAAAACCTAATAACTTTTATTTTCTTATCAAACTTATTTTCAATTATGACTAATTATATAAAAAAGAATATAAAAATAAACTTGGAGGCCAAAACCTAATAACTTTTATTTTCTTATCAAACTTATTTTCAATTATGACTAATTATATAAAAAAGAATATAAAAATAAACTTGGAGGCCAAAACCTAATAACTTTTATTTTCTTATCAAACTTATTTTCAATTATGACTAATTATATAAAAAAGAATATAAAAATAAACTTGGAGGCCAAAACCTAATAACTTTTATTTTCTTATCAAACTTATTTTCAATTATGACTAATTATATAAAAAAGAATATAAAAATAAACTTGGAGGCCAAAACCTAATAACTTTTATTTTCTTATCAAACTTATTTTCAATTATGACTAATTATATAAAAAAGAATATAAAAATAAACTTGGAGGCCAAAACCTAATAACTTTTATTTTCTTATCAAACTTATTTTCAATTATGACTAATTATATAAAAAAGAATATAAAAATAAACTTGGAGGCCAAAACCTAATAACTTTTATTTTCTTATCAAACTTATTTTCAATTATGACTAATTATATAAAAAAGAATATAAAAATAAACTTGGAGGCCAAAACCTAATAACTTTTATTTTCTTATCAAACTTATTTTCAATTATGACTAATTATATAAAAAAGAATATAAAAATAAACTTGGAGGCCAAAACCTAATAACTTTTATTTTCTTATCAAACTTATTTTCAATTATGACTAATTATATAAAAAAGAATATAAAAATAAACTTGGAGGCCAAAACCTAATAACTTTTATTTTCTTATCAAACTTATTTTCAATTATGACTAATTATATAAAAAAGAATATAAAAATAAACTTGGAGGCCAAAACCTAATAACTTTTATTTTCTTATCAAACTTATTTTCAATTATGACTAATTATATAAAAAAGAATATAAAAATAAACTTGGAGGCCAAAACCTAATAACTTTTATTTTCTTATCAAACTTATTTTCAATTATGACTAATTATATAAAAAAGAATATAAAAATAAACTTGGAGGCCAAAACCTAATAACTTTTATTTTCTTATCAAACTTATTTTCAATTATGACTAATTATATAAAAAAGAATATAAAAATAAACTTGGAGGCCAAAACCTAATAACTTTTATTTTCTTATCAAACTTATTTTCAATTATGACTAATTATATAAAAAAGAATATAAAAATAAACTTGGAGGCCAAAACCTAATAACTTTTATTTTCTTATCAAACTTATTTTCAATTATGACTAATTATATAAAAAAGAATATAAAAATAAACTTGGAGGCCAAAACCTAATAACTTTTATTTTCTTATCAAACTTATTTTCAATTATGACTAATTATATAAAAAAGAATATAAAAATAAACTTGGAGGCCAAAACCTAATAACTTTTATTTTCTTATCAAACTTATTTTCAATTATGACTAATTATATAAAAAAGAATATAAAAATAAACTTGGAGGCCAAAACCTAATAACTTTTATTTTCTTATCAAACTTATTTTCAATTATGACTAATTATATAAAAAAGAATATAAAAATAAACTTGGAGGCCAAAACCTAATAACTTTTATTTTCTTATCAAACTTATTTTCAATTATGACTAATTATATAAAAAAGAATATAAAAATAAACTTGGAGGCCAAAACCTAATAACTTTTATTTTCTTATCAAACTTATTTTCAATTATGACTAATTATATAAAAAAGAATATAAAAATAAACTTGGAGGCCAAAACCTAATAACTTTTATTTTCTTATCAAACTTATTTTCAATTATGACTAATTATATAAAAAAGAATATAAAAATAAACTTGGAGGCCAAAACCTAATAACTTTTATTTTCTTATCAAACTTATTTTCAATTATGACTAATTATATAAAAAAGAATATAAAAATAAACTTGGAGGCCAAAACCTAATAACTTTTATTTTCTTATCAAACTTATTTTCAATTATGACTAACTATATAAAAAAGAATATAAAAATAAACTTGGAGGCCAAAACCTAATAACTTTTATTTTCTTATCAAACTTATTTTCAATTATGACTAATTATATAAAAAAGAATATAAAAATAAACTTGGAGGCCAAAACCTAATAACTTTTATTTTCTTATCAAACTTATTTTCAATTATGACTAATTATATAAAAAAGAATATAAAAATAAACTTGGAGGCCAAAACCTAATAACTTTTATTTTCTTATCAAACTTATTTTCAATTATGACTAATTATATAAAAAAGAATATAAAAATAAACTTGGAGGCCAAAACCTAATAACTTTTATTTTCTTATCAAACTTATTTTCAATTATGACTAATTATATAAAAAAGAATATAAAAATAAACTTGGAGGCCAAAACCTAATAACTTTTATTTTCTTATCAAACTTATTTTCAATTATGACTAATTATATAAAAAAGAATATAAAAATAAACTTGGAGGCCAAAACCTAATAACTTTTATTTTCTTATCAAACTTATTTTCAATTATGACTAATTATATAAAAAAGAATATAAAAATAAACTTGGAGGCCAAAACCTAATAACTTTTATTTTCTTATCAAACTTATTTTCAATTATGACTAATTATATAAAAAAGAATATAAAAATAAACTTGGAGGCCAAAACCTAATAACTTTTATTTTCTTATCAAACTTATTTTCAATTATGACTAATTATATAAAAAAGAATATAAAAATAAACTTGGAGGCCAAAACCTAATAACTTTTATTTTCTTATCAAACTTATTTTCAATTATGACTAATTATATAAAAAAGAATATAAAAATAAACTTGGAGGCCAAAACCTAATAACTTTTATTTTCTTATCAAACTTATTTTCAATTATGACTAATTATATAAAAAAGAATATAAAAATAAACTTGGAGGCCAAAACCTAATAACTTTTATTTTCTTATCAAACTTATTTTCAATTATGACTAATTATATAAAAAAGAATATAAAAATAAACTTGGAGGCCAAAACCTAATAACTTTTATTTTCTTATCAAACTTATTTTCAATTATGACTAATTATATAAAAAAGAATATAAAAATAAACTTGGAGGCCAAAACCTAATAACTTTTATTTTCTTATCAAACTTATTTTCAATTATGACTAATTATATAAAAAAGAATATAAAAATAAACTTGGAGGCCAAAACCTAATAACTTTTATTTTCTTATCAAACTTATTTTCAATTATGACTAATTATATAAAAAAGAATATAAAAATAAACTTGGAGGCCAAAACCTAATAACTTTTATTTTCTTATCAAACTTATTTTCAATTATGACTAATTATATAAAAAAGAATATAAAAATAAACTTGGAGGCCAAAACCTAATAACTTTTATTTTCTTATCAAACTTATTTTCGATTATGACTAATTATATAAAAAAGAATATAAAAATAAACTTGGAGGCCAAAACCTAATAACTTTTATTTTCTTATCAAACTTATTTTCAATTATGACTAATTATATAAAAAAGAATATAAAAATAAACTTGGAGGCCAAAACCTAATAACTTTTATTTTCTTATCAAACTTATTTTCAATTATGACTAATTATATAAAAAAGAATATAAAAATAAACTTGGAGGCCAAAACCTAATAACTTTTATTTTCTTATCAAACTTATTTTCAATTATGACTAATTATATAAAAAAGAATATAAAAATAAACTTGGAGGCCAAAACCTAATAACTTTTATTTTCTTATCAAACTTATTTTCAATTATGACTAATTATATAAAAAAGAATATAAAAATAAACTTGGAGGCCAAAACCTAATAACTTTTATTTTCTTATCAAACTTATTTTCAATTATGACTAATTATATAAAAAAGAATATAAAAATAAACTTGGAGGCCAAAACCTAATAACTTTTATTTTCTTATCAAACTTATTTTCAATTATGACTAATTATATAAAAAAGAATATAAAAATAAACTTGGAGGCCAAAACCTAATAACTTTTATTTTCTTATCAAACTTATTTTCAATTATGACTAATTATATAAAAAAGAATATAAAAATAAACTTGGAGGCCAAAACCTAATAACTTTTATTTTCTTATCAAACTTATTTTCAATTATGACTAATTATATAAAAAAGAATATAAAAATAAACTTGGAGGCCAAAACCTAATAACTTTTATTTTCTTATCAAACTTATTTTCAATTATGACTAATTATATAAAAAAGAATATAAAAATAAACTTGGAGGCCAAAACCTAATAACTTTTATTTTCTTATCAAACTTATTTTCAATTATGACTAATTATATAAAAAAGAATATAAAAATAAACTTGGAGGCCAAAACCTAATAACTTTTATTTTCTTATCAAACTTATTTTCAATTATGACTAATTATATAAAAAAGAATATAAAAATAAACTTGGAGGCCAAAACCTAATAACTTTTATTTTCTTATCAAACTTATTTTCAATTATGACTAATTATATAAAAAAGAATATAAAAATAAACTTGGAGGCCAAAACCTAATAACTTTTATTTTCTTATCAAACTTATTTTCAATTATGACTAATTATATAAAAAAGAATATAAAAATAAACTTGGAGGCCAAAACCTAATAACTTTTATTTTCTTATCAAACTTATTTTCAATTATGACTAATTATATAAAAAAGAATATAAAAATAAACTTGGAGGCCAAAACCTAATAACTTTTATTTTCTTATCAAACTTATTTTCAATTATGACTAATTATATAAAAAAGAATATAAAAATAAACTTGGAGGCCAAAACCTAATAACTTTTATTTTCTTATCAAACTTATTTTCAATTATGACTAATTATATAAAAAAGAATATAAAAATAAACTTGGAGGCCAAAACCTAATAACTTTTATTTTCTTATCAAACTTATTTTCAATTATGACTAATTATATAAAAAAGAATATAAAAATAAACTTGGAGGCCAAAACCTAATAACTTTTATTTTCTTATCAAACTTATTTTCAATTATGACTAATTATATAAAAAAGAATATAAAAATAAACTTGGAGGCCAAAACCTAATAACTTTTATTTTCTTATCAAACTTATTTTCAATTATGACTAATTATATAAAAAAGAATATAAAAATAAACTTGGAGGCCAAAACCTAATAACTTTTATTTTCTTATCAAACTTATTTTCAATTATGACTAATTATATAAAAAAGAATATAAAAATAAACTTGGAGGCCAAAACCTAATAACTTTTATTTTCTTATCAAACTTATTTTCAATTATGACTAATTATATAAAAAAGAATATAAAAATAAACTTGGAGGCCAAAACCTAATAACTTTTATTTTCTTATCAAACTTATTTTCAATTATGACTAATTATATAAAAAAGAATATAAAAATAAACTTGGAGGCCAAAACCTAATAACTTTTATTTTCTTATCAAACTTATTTTCAATTATGACTAATTATATAAAAAAGAATATAAAAATAAACTTGGAGGCCAAAACCTAATAACTTTTATTTTCTTATCAAACTTATTTTCAATTATGACTAATTATATAAAAAAGAATATAAAAATAAACTTGGAGGCCAAAACCTAATAACTTTTATTTTCTTATCAAACTTATTTTCAATTATGACTAATTATATAAAAAAGAATATAAAAATAAACTTGGAGGCCAAAACCTAATAACTTTTATTTTCTTATCAAACTTATTTTCAATTATGACTAATTATATAAAAAAGAATATAAAAATAAACTTGGAGGCCAAAACCTAATAACTTTTATTTTCTTATCAAACTTATTTTCAATTATGACTAATTATATAAAAAAGAATATAAAAATAAACTTGGAGGCCAAAACCTAATAACTTTTATTTTCTTATCAAACTTATTTTCAATTATGACTAATTATATAAAAAAGAATATAAAAATAAACTTGGAGGCCAAAACCTAATAACTTTTATTTTCTTATCAAACTTATTTTCAATTATGACTAATTATATAAAAAAGAATATAAAAATAAACTTGGAGGCCAAAACCTAATAACTTTTATTTTCTTATCAAACTTATTTTCAATTATGACTAATTATATAAAAAAGAATATAAAAATAAACTTGGAGGCCAAAACCTAATAACTTTTATTTTCTTATCAAACTTATTTTCAATTATGACTAATTATATAAAAAAGAATATAAAAATAAACTTGGAGGCCAAAACCTAATAACTTTTATTTTCTTATCAAACTTATTTTCAATTATGACTAATTATATAAAAAAGAATATAAAAATAAACTTGGAGGCCAAAACCTAATAACTTTTATTTTCTTATCAAACTTATTTTCAATTATGACTAATTATATAAAAAAGAATATAAAAATAAACTTGGAGGCCAAAACCTAATAACTTTTATTTTCTTATCAAACTTATTTTCAATTATGACTAATTATATAAAAAAGAATATAAAAATAAACTTGGAGGCCAAAACCTAATAACTTTTATTTTCTTATCAAACTTATTTTCAATTATGACTAATTATATAAAAAAGAATATAAAAATAAACTTGGAGGCCAAAACCTAATAACTTTTATTTTCTTATCAAACTTATTTTCAATTATGACTAATTATATAAAAAAGAATATAAAAATAAACTTGGAGGCCAAAACCTAATAACTTTTATTTTCTTATCAAACTTATTTTGAATTATGACTAATTATATAAAAAAGAAAATAAAAATAAACCGGGGTGCCAAACCCTAATAATTTTTATTTTCTTATCAAACTTATTTTCAATTATGACTAATTATATAAAAAAGAATATAAAAATAAACTTGGAGGCCAAAACCTAATAACTTTTATTTTCTTATCAAACTTATTTTCAATTATGACTAATTATATAAAAAAGAATATAAAAATAAACTTGGAGGCCAAAACCTAATAACTTTTATTTTCTTATCAAACTTATTTTCAATTATGACTAATTATATAAAAAAGAATATAAAAATAAACTTGGAGGCCAAAACCTAATAACTTTTATTTTCTTATCAAACTTATTTTCAATTATGACTAATTATATAAAAAAGAATATAAAAATAAACTTGGAGGCCAAAACCTAATAACTTTTATTTTCTTATCAAACTTATTTTCAATTATGACTAATTATATAAAAAAGAATATAAAAATAAACTTGGAGGCCAAAACCTAATAACTTTTATTTTCTTATCAAACTTATTTTCAATTATGACTAATTATATAAAAAAGAATATAAAAATAAACTTGGAGGCCAAAACCTAATAACTTTTATTTTCTTATCAAACTTATTTTCAATTATGACTAATTATATAAAAAAGAATATAAAAATAAACTTGGAGGCCAAAACCTAATAACTTTTATTTTCTTATCAAACTTATTTTCAATTATGACTAATTATATAAAAAAGAATATAAAAATAAACTTGGAGGCCAAAACCTAATAACTTTTATTTTCTTATCAAACTTATTTTCAATTATGACTAATTATATAAAAAAGAATATAAAAATAAACTTGGAGGCCAAAACCTAATAACTTTTATTTTCTTATCAAACTTATTTTCAATTATGACTAATTATATAAAAAAGAATATAAAAATAAACTTGGAGGCCAAAACCTAATAACTTTTATTTTCTTATCAAACTTATTTTCAATTATGACTAATTATATAAAAAAGAATATAAAAATAAACTTGGAGGCCAAAACCTAATAACTTTTATTTTCTTATCAAACTTATTTTCAATTATGACTAATTATATAAAAAAGAATATAAAAATAAACTTGGAGGCCAAAACCTAATAACTTTTATTTTCTTATCAAACTTATTTTCAATTATGACTAATTATATAAAAAAGAATATAAAAATAAACTTGGAGGCCAAAACCTAATAACTTTTATTTTCTTATCAAACTTATTTTCAATTATGACTAATTATATAAAAAAGAATATAAAAATAAACTTGGAGGCCAAAACCTAATAACTTTTATTTTCTTATCAAACTTATTTTCAATTATGACTAATTATATAAAAAAGAATATAAAAATAAACTTGGAGGCCAAAACCTAATAACTTTTATTTTCTTATCAAACTTATTTTCAATTATGACTAATTATATAAAAAAGAATATAAAAATAAACTTGGAGGCCAAAACCTAATAACTTTTATTTTCTTATCAAACTTATTTTCAATTATGACTAATTATATAAAAAAGAATATAAAAATAAACTTGGAGGCCAAAACCTAATAACTTTTATTTTCTTATCAAACTTATTTTCAATTATGACTAATTATATAAAAAAGAATATAAAAATAAACTTGGAGGCCAAAACCTAATAACTTTTATTTTCTTATCAAACTTATTTTCAATTATGACTAATTATATAAAAAAGAATATAAAAATAAACTTGGAGGCCAAAACCTAATAACTTTTATTTTCTTATCAAACTTATTTTCAATTATGACTAATTATATAAAAAAGAATATAAAAATAAACTTGGAGGCCAAAACCTAATAACTTTTATTTTCTTATCAAACTTATTTTCAATTATGACTAATTATATAAAAAAGAATATAAAAATAAACTTGGAGGCCAAAACCTAATAACTTTTATTTTCTTATCAAACTTATTTTCAATTATGACTAATTATATAAAAAAGAATATAAAAATAAACTTGGAGGCCAAAACCTAATAACTTTTATTTTCTTATCAAACTTATTTTCAATTATGACTAATTATATAAAAAAGAATATAAAAATAAACTTGGAGGCCAAAACCTAATAACTTTTATTTTCTTATCAAACTTATTTTCAATTATGACTAATTATATAAAAAAGAATATAAAAATAAACTTGGAGGCCAAAACCTAATAACTTTTATTTTCTTATCAAACTTATTTTCAATTATGACTAATTATATAAAAAAGAATATAAAAATAAACTTGGAGGCCAAAACCTAATAACTTTTATTTTCTTATCAAACTTATTTTCAATTATGACTAATTATATAAAAAAGAATATAAAAATAAACTTGGAGGCCAAAACCTAATAACTTTTATTTTCTTATCAAACTTATTTTCAATTATGACTAATTATATAAAAAAGAATATAAAAATAAACTTGGAGGCCAAAACCTAATAACTTTTATTTTCTTATCAAACTTATTTTCAATTATGACTAATTATATAAAAAAGAATATAAAAATAAACTTGGAGGCCAAAACCTAATAACTTTTATTTTCTTATCAAACTTATTTTCAATTATGACTAATTATATAAAAAAGAATATAAAAATAAACTTGGAGGCCAAAACCTAATAACTTTTATTTTCTTATCAAACTTATTTTCAATTATGACTAATTATATAAAAAAGAATATAAAAATAAACTTGGAGGCCAAAACCTAATAACTTTTATTTTCTTATCAAACTTATTTTCAATTATGACTAATTATATAAAAAAGAATATAAAAATAAACTTGGAGGCCAAAACCTAATAATTTTTATTTTCTTATCAAACTTATTTTCAATTATGACTAATTATATAAAAAAGAATATAAAAATAAACTTGGAGGCCAAAACCTAATAACTTTTATTTTCTTATCAAACTTATTTTCAATTATGACTAATTATATAAAAAAGAATATAAAAATAAACTTGGAGGCCAAAACCTAATAACTTTTATTTTCTTATCAAACTTATTTTCAATTATGACTAATTATATAAAAAAGAATATAAAAATAAACTTGGAGGCCAAAACCTAATAACTTTTATTTTCTTATCAAACTTATTTTCAATTATGACTAATTATATAAAAAAGAATATAAAAATAAACTTGGAGGCCAAAACCTAATAACTTTTATTTTCTTATCAAACTTATTTTCAATTATGACTAATTATATAAAAAAGAATATAAAAATAAACTTGGAGGCCAAAACCTAATAACTTTTATTTTCTTATCAAACTTATTTTCAATTATGACTAATTATATAAAAAAGAATATAAAAATAAACTTGGAGGCCAAAACCTAATAACTTTTATTTTCTTATCAAACTTATTTTCAATTATGACTAATTATATAAAAAAGAATATAAAAATAAACTTGGAGGCCAAAACCTAATAACTTTTATTTTCTTATCAAACTCATTTTCAACTATGACTAATTATATAAAAAAGAATATAAAAATAAACTTGGAGGCCAAAACCTAATAACTTTTATTTTCTTATCAAACTTATTTTCAATTATGACTAATTATATAAAAAAGAATATAAAAATAAACTTGGAGGCCAAAACCTAATAACTTTTATTTTCTTATCAACCTCATTTTCAATTATGACTAATTATATAAAAAAGAATATAAAAATAAACTTGGAGGCCAAAACCTAATAACTTTTATTTTCTTATCAAACTTATTTTCAATTATGACTAATTATATAAAAAAGAATATAAAAATAAACTTGGAGGCCAAAACCTAATAACTTTTATTTTCTTATCAAACTTATTTTCAATTATGACTAATTATATAAAAAAGAATATAAAAATAAACTTGGAGGCCAAAACCTAATAACTTTTATTTTCTTATCAAACTTATTTTCAATTATGACTAATTATATAAAAAAGAATATAAAAATAAACTTGGAGGCCAAAACCTAATAACTTTTATTTTCTTATCAAACTTATTTTCAATTATGACTAATTATATAAAAAAGAATATAAAAATAAACTTGGAGGCCAAAACCTAATAACTTTTATTTTCTTATCAAACTTATTTTCAATTATGACTAATTATATAAAAAAGAATATAAAAATAAACTTGGAGGCCAAAACCTAATAACTTTTATTTTCTTATCAAACTTATTTTCAATTATGACTAATTATATAAAAAAGAATATAAAAATAAACTTGGAGGCCAAAACCTAATAACTTTTATTTTCTTATCAAACTTATTTTCAATTATGACTAATTATATAAAAAAGAATATAAAAATAAACTTGGAGGCCAAAACCTAATAACTTTTATTTTCTTATCAAACTTATTTTCAATTATGACTAATTATATAAAAAAGAATATAAAAATAAACTTGGAGGCCAAAACCTAATAACTTTTATTTTCTTATCAAACTTATTTTCAATTATGACTAATTATATAAAAAAGAATATAAAAATAAACTTGGAGGCCAAAACCTAATAACTTTTATTTTCTTATCAAACTTATTTTCAATTATGACTAATTATATAAAAAAGAATATAAAAATAAACTTGGAGGCCAAAACCTAATAACTTTTATTTTCTTATCAAACTTATTTTCAATTATGACTAATTATATAAAAAAGAATATAAAAATAAACTTGGAGGCCAAAACCTAATAACTTTTATTTTCTTATCAAACTTATTTTCAATTATGACTAATTATATAAAAAAGAATATAAAAATAAACTTGGAGGCCAAAACCTAATAACTTTTATTTTCTTATCAAACTTATTTTCAATTATGACTAATTATATAAAAAAGAATATAAAAATAAACTTGGAGGCCAAAACCTAATAACTTTTATTTTCTTATCAAACTTATTTTCAATTATGACTAATTATATAAAAAAGAATATAAAAATAAACTTGGAGGCCAAAACCTAATAACTTTTATTTTCTTATCAAACTTATTTTCAATTATGACTAATTATATAAAAAAGAATATAAAAATAAACTTGGAGGCCAAAACCTAATAACTTTTATTTTCTTATCAAACTTATTTTCAATTATGACTAATTATATAAAAAAGAATATAAAAATAAACTTGGAGGCCAAAACCTAATAACTTTTATTTTCTTATCAAACTTATTTTCAATTATGACTAATTATATAAAAAAGAATATAAAAATAAACTTGGAGGCCAAAACCTAATAACTTTTATTTTCTTATCAAACTTATTTTCAATTATGACTAATTATATAAAAAAGAATATAAAAATAAACTTGGAGGCCAAAACCTAATAACTTTTATTTTCTTATCAAACTTATTTTCAATTATGACTAATTATATAAAAAAGAATATAAAAATAAACTTGGAGGCCAAAACCTAATAACTTTTATTTTCTTATCAAACTTATTTTCAATTATGACTAATTATATAAAAAAGAATATAAAAATAAACTTGGAGGCCAAAACCTAATAACTTTTATTTTCTTATCAAACTTATTTTCAATTATGACTAATTATATAAAAAAGAATATAAAAATAAACTTGGAGGCCAAAACCTAATAACTTTTATTTTCTTATCAAACTTATTTTCAATTATGACTAATTATATAAAAAAGAATATAAAAATAAACTTGGAGGCCAAAACCTAATAACTTTTATTTTCTTATCAAACTTATTTTCAATTATGACTAATTATATAAAAAAGAATATAAAAATAAACTTGGAGGCCAAAACCTAATAACTTTTATTTTCTTATCAAACTTATTTTCAATTATGACTAATTATATAAAAAAGAATATAAAAATAAACTTGGAGGCCAAAACCTAATAACTTTTATTTTCTTATCAAACTTATTTTCAATTATGACTAATTATATAAAAAAGAATATAAAAATAAACTTGGAGGCCAAAACCTAATAACTTTTATTTTCTTATCAAACTTATTTTCAATTATGACTAATTATATAAAAAAGAATATAAAAATAAACTTGGAGGCCAAAACCTAATAACTTTTATTTTCTTATCAAACTTATTTTCAATTATGACTAATTATATAAAAAAGAATATAAAAATAAACTTGGAGGCCAAAACCTAATAACTTTTATTTTCTTATCAAACTTATTTTCAATTATGACTAATTATATAAAAAAGAATATAAAAATAAACTTGGAGGCCAAAACCTAATAACTTTTATTTTCTTATCAAACTTATTTTCAATTATGACTAATTATATAAAAAAGAATATAAAAATAAACTTGGAGGCCAAAACCTAATAACTTTTATTTTCTTATCAAACTTATTTTCAATTATGACTAATTATATAAAAAAGAATATAAAAATAAACTTGGAGGCCAAAACCTAATAACTTTTATTTTCTTATCAAACTTATTTTCAATTATGACTAATTATATAAAAAAGAATATAAAAATAAACTTGGAGGCCAAAACCTAATAACTTTTATTTTCTTATCAAACTTATTTTCAATTATGACTAATTATATAAAAAAGAATATAAAAATAAACTTGGAGGCCCAAACCTAATAACTTTTATTTTCTTATCAATCTTATTGTCAATTATGACTAATTATATAGAAAAGAATATAAAAATAAACTTGGAGGCCAAAACCTAATAACTTTTATTTTCTTATCAAACTTATTTTCAATTATGACTAATTATATAAAAAAGAATATAAAAATAAACTTGGAGGCCAAAACCTAATAACTTTTATTTTCTTATCAAACTTATTTTCAATTATGACTAATTATATAAAAAAGAATATAAAAATAAACTTGGAGGCCAAAACCTAATAACTTTTATTTTCTTATCAAACTTATTTTCAATTATGACTAATTATATAAAAAAGAATATAAAAATAAACTTGGAGGCCAAAACCTAATAACTTTTATTTTCTTATCAAACTTATTTTCAATTATGACTAATTATATAAAAAAGAATATAAAAATAAACTTGGAGGCCAAAACCTAATAACTTTTATTTTCTTATCAAACTTATTTTCAATTATGACTAATTATATAAAAAAGAATATAAAAATAAACTTGGAGGCCAAAACCTAATAACTTTTATTTTCTTATCAAACTTATTTTCAATTATGACTAATTATATAAAAAGAATATAAAAATAAACTTGGAGGCCAAAACCTAATAACTTTTATTTTCTTATCAAACTTATTTTCAATTATGACTAATTATATAAAAAAGAATATAAAAATAAACTTGGAGGCCAAAACCTAATAACTTTTATTTTCTTATCAAACTTATTTTCAATTATGACTAATTATATAAAAAAGAATATAAAAATAAACTTGGAGGCCAAAACCTAATAACTTTTATTTTCTTATCAAACTTATTTTCAATTATGACTAATTATATAAAAAAGAATATAAAAATAAACTTGGAGGCCAAAACCTAATAACTTTTATTTTCTTATCAAACTTATTTTCAATTATGACTAATTATATAAAAAAGAATATAAAAATAAACTTGGAGGCCAAAACCTAATAACTTTTATTTTCTTATCAAACTTATTTTCAATTATGACTAATTATATAAAAAAGAATATAAAAATAAACTTGGAGGCCAAAACCTAATAACTTTTATTTTCTTATCAAACTTATTTTCAATTATGACTAATTATATAAAAAAGAATATAAAAATAAACTTGGAGGCCAAAACCTAATAACTTTTATTTTCTTATCAAACTTATTTTCAATTATGACTAATTATATAAAAAAGAATATAAAAATAAACTTGGAGGCCAAAACCTAATAACTTTTATTTTCTTATCAAACTTATTTTCAATTATGACTAATTATATAAAAAAGAATATAAAAATAAACTTGGAGGCCAAAACCTAATAACTTTTATTTTCTTATCAAACTTATTTTCAATTATGACTAATTATATAAAAAAGAATATAAAAATAAACTTGGAGGCCAAAACCTAATAACTTTTATTTTCTTATCAAACTTATTTTCAATTATGACTAATTATATAAAAGAATATAAAAATAAACTTGGAGGCCAAAACCTAATAACTTTTATTTTCTTATCAAACTTATTTTCAATTATGACTAATTATATAAAAAAGAATATAAAAATAAACTTGGAGGCCAAAACCTAATAACTTTTATTTTCTTATCAAACTTATTTTCAATTATGACTAATTATATAAAAAAGAATATAAAAATAAACTTGGAGGCCAAAACCTAATAACTTTTATTTTCTTATCAAACTTATTTTCAATTATGACTAATTATATAAAAAAGAATATAAAAATAAACTTGGAGGCCAAAACCTAATAACTTTTATTTTCTTATCAAACTTATTTTCAATTATGACTAATTATATAAAAAAGAATATAAAAATAAACTTGGAGGCCAAAACCTAATAACTTTTATTTTCTTATCAAACTTATTTTCAATTATGACTAATTATATAAAAAAGAATATAAAAATAAACTTGGAGGCCAAAACCTAATAACTTTTATTTTCTTATCAAACTTATTTTCAATTATGACTAATTATATAAAAAAGAATATAAAAATAAACTTGGAGGCCAAAACCTAATAACTTTTATTTTCTTATCAAACTTATTTTCAATTATGACTAATTATATAAAAAAGAATATAAAAATAAACTTGGAGGCCAAAACCTAATAACTTTTATTTTCTTATCAAACTTATTTTCAATTATGACTAATTATATAAAAAAGAATATAAAAATAAACTTGGAGGCCAAAACCTAATAACTTTTATTTTCTTATCAAACTTATTTTCAATTATGACTAATTATATAAAAAAGAATATAAAAATAAACTTGGAGGCCAAAACCTAATAACTTTTTTTTCTTATCAAACTTATTTTCAATTATGACTAATTATATAAAAAAAGAATATAAAAATAAACTTGGAGGCCAAAACCTAATAACTTTTATTTTCTTATCAAACTTATTTTCAATTATGACTAATTATATAAAAAGAATATAAAAATAAACTTGGAGGCCAAAACCTAATAACTTTTAGTTTCTTATCAAACTTATTTTCAATTATGACTAATTATATAAAAAAGAATATAAAAATAAACTTGGAGGCCAAAACCTAATAACTTTTATTTTCTTATCAAACTTATTTTCAATTATGACTAATTATATAAAAAAGAATATAAAAATAAACTTGGAGGCCAAAACCTAATAACTTTTATTTTCTTATCAAACTTATTTTCAATTATGACTAATTATATAAAAAAGAATATAAAAATAAACTTGGAGGCCAAAACCTAATAACTTTTATTTTCTTATCAAACTTATTTTCAATTATGACTAATTATATAAAAAAGAATATAAAAATAAACTTGGAGGCCAAAACCTAATAACTTTTATTTTCTTATCAAACTTATTTTCAATTATGACTAATTATATAAAAAAGAATATAAAAATAAACTTGGAGGCCAAAACCTAATAACTTTTATTTTCTTATCAAACTTATTTTCAATTATGACTAATTATATAAAAAAGAATATAAAAATAAACTTGGAGGCCAAAACCTAATAACTTTTATTTTCTTATCAAACTTATTTTCAATTATGACTAATTATATAAAAAGAATATAAAAATAAACTTGGAGGCCAAAACCTAATAACTTTTATTTTCTTATCAAACTTATTTTCAATTATGACTAATTATATAAAAAAGAATATAAAAATAAACTTGGAGGCCAAAACCTAATAACTTTTATTTTCTTATCAAACTTATTTTCAATTATGACTAATTATATAAAAAGAATATAAAAATAAACTTGGAGGCCAAAACCTAATAACTTTTATTTTCTTATCAAACTTATTTTCAATTATGACTAATTATATAAAAAGAATATAAAAATAAACTTGGAGGCCAAACCCTAATAACTTTTATTTTCTTATCAAACTTATTTTCAATTATGACTAATTATATAAAAAAGAATATAAAAATAAACTTGGAGGCCAAAACCTAATAACTTTTATTTTCTTATCAAACTTATTTTCAATTATGACTAATTATATAAAAAAGAATATAAAAATAAACTTGGAGGCCAAAACCTAATAACTTTTATTTTCTTATCAAACTTATTTTCAATTATGACTAATTATATAAAAAAGAATATAAAAATAAACTTGGAGGCCAAAACCTAATAACTTTTATTTTCTTATCAAACTTATTTTCAATTATGACTAATTATATAAAAAAGAATATAAAAATAAACTTGGAGGCCAAAACCTAATAACTTTTATTTTCTTATCAAACTTATTTTCAATTATGACTAATTATATAAAAAAGAATATAAAAATAAACTTGGAGGCCAAAACCTAATAACTTTTATTTTCTTATCAAACTTATTTTCAATTATGACTAATTATATAAAAAAGAATATAAAAATAAACTTGGAGGCCAAAACCTAATAACTTTTATTTTCTTATCAAACTTATTTTCAATTATGACTAATTATATAAAAAGAATATAAAAATAAACTTGGAGGCCAAAACCTAATAACTTTTATTTTCTTATCAAACTTATTTTCAATTATGACTAATTATATAAAAAAGAATATAAAAATAAACTTGGAGGCCAAAACCTAATAACTTTTATTTTCTTATCAAACTTATTTTCAATTATGACTAATTATATAAAAAAGAATATAAAAATAAACTTGGAGGCCAAAACCTAATAACTTTTATTTTCTTATCAAACTTATTTTCAATTATGACTAATTATATAAAAAAGAATATAAAAATAAACTTGGAGGCCAAAACCTAATAACTTTTATTTTCTTATCAAACTTATTTTCAATTATGACTAATTATATAAAAAAGAATATAAAAATAAACTTGGAGGCCAAAACCTAATAACTTTTATTTTCTTATCAAACTTATTTTCAATTATGACTAATTATATAAAAAAGAATATAAAAATAAACTTGGAGGCCAAAACCTAATAACTTTTATTTTCTTATCAAACTTATTTTCAATTATGACTAATTATATAAAAAAGAATATAAAAATAAACTTGGAGGCCAAAACCTAATAACTTTTATTTTCTTATCAAACTTATTTTCAATTATGACTAATTATATAAAAAAGAATATAAAAATAAACTTGGAGGCCAAAACCTAATAACTTTTATTTTCTTATCAAACTTATTTTCAATTATGACTAATTATATAAAAAAGAATATAAAAATAAACTTGGAGGCCAAAACCTAATAACTTTTATTTTCTTATCAAACTTATTTTCAATTATGACTAATTATATAAAAAAGAATATAAAAATAAACTTGGAGGCCAAAACCTAATAACTTTTATTTTCTTATCAAACTTATTTTCAATTATGACTAATTATATAAAAAAGAATATAAAAATAAACTTGGAGGCCAAAACCTAATAACTTTTATTTTCTTATCAAACTTATTTTCAATTATGACTAATTATATAAAAAAGAATATAAAAATAAACTTGGAGGCCAAAACCTAATAACTTTTATTTTCTTATCAAACTTATTTTCAATTATGACTAATTATATAAAAAAGAATATAAAAATAAACTTGGAGGCCAAAACCTAATAACTTTTATTTTCTTATCAAACTTATTTTCAATTATGACTAATTATATAAAAAAGAATATAAAAATAAACTTGGAGGCCAAAACCTAATAACTTTTATTTTCTTATCAAACTTATTTTCAATTATGACTAATTATATAAAAAAGAATATAAAAATAAACTTGGAGGCCAAAACCTAATAACTTTTATTTTCTTATCAAACTTATTTTCAATTATGACTAATTATATAAAAAAGAATATAAAAATAAACTTGGAGGCCAAAACCTAATAACTTTTATTTTCTTATCAAACTTATTTTCAATTATGACTAATTATATAAAAAAGAATATAAAAATAAACTTGGAGGCCAAAACCTAATAACTTTTATTTTCTTATCAAACTTATTTTCAATTATGACTAATTATATAAAAAATAATATAAAAATAAACTTGGAGGCCAAAACCTAATAACTTTTATTTTCTTATCAAACTTATTTTCAATTATGACTAATTATATAAAAAAGAATATAAAAATAAACTTGGAGGCCAAAACCTAATAACTTTTAGTTTCTTATCAAACTTATTTTCAATTATGACTAATTATATAAAAAAGAATATAAAAATAAACTTGGAGGCCAAAACCTAATAACTTTTATTTTCTTATCAAACTTATTTTCAATTATGACTAATTATATAAAAAAGAATATAAAAATAAACTTGGAGGCCAAAACCTAATAGCTTTTATTTTCTTATCAAACTTATTTTCAATTATGACTAATTATATAAAAAAGAATATAAAAATAAACTTGGAGGCCAAAACCTAATAACTTTTATTTTCTTATCAAACTTATTTTCAATTATGACTAATTATATAAAAAAGAATATAAAAATAAACTTGGAGGCCAAAACCTAATAACTTTTATTTTCTTATCAAACTTATTTTCAATTATGACTAATTATATAAAAAAGAATATAAAAATAAACTTGGAGGCCAAAACCTAATAACTTTTATTTTCTTATCAAACTTATTTTCAATTATGACTAATTATATAAAAAAGAATATAAAAATAAACTTGGAGGCCAAAACCTAATAACTTTTATTTTCTTATCAAACTTATTTTCAATTATGACTAATTATATAAAACAGAATATAAAAATAAACTTGGAGGCCAAAACCTAATAACTTTTATTTTCTTATCAAACTTATTTTCAATTATGACTAATTATATAAAAAAGAATATAAAAATAAACTTGGAGGCCAAAACCTAATAACTTTTATTTTCTTATCAAACTTATTTTCAATTATGACTAATTATATAAAAAAGAATATAAAAATAAACTTGGAGGCCAAAACCTAATAACTTTTATTTTCTTATCAAACTTATTTTCAATTATGACTAATTATATAAAAAAGAATATAAAAATAAACTTGGAGGCCAAAACCTAATAACTTTTATTTTCTTATCAAACTTATTTTCAATTATGACTAATTATATAAAAAAAGAATATAAAAATAAACTTGGAGGCCAAAACCTAATAACTTTTATTTTCTTATCAAACTTATTTTCAATTATGACTAATTATATAAAAAAGAATATAAAAATAAACTTGGAGGCCAAAACCTAATAACTTTTATTTTCTTATCAAACTTATTTTCAATTATGACTAATTATATAAAAAAGAATATAAAAATAAACTTGGAGGCCAAAACCTAATAACTTTTATTTTCTTATCAAACTTATTTTCAATTATGACTAATTATATAAAAAAGAATATAAAAATAAACTTGGAGGCCAAAACCTAATAACTTTTATTTTCTTATCAAACTTATTTTCAATTATGACTAATTATATAAAAAAGAATATAAAAATAAACTTGGAGGCCAAAACCTAATAACTTTTATTTTCTTATCAAACTTATTTTCAATTATGACTAATTATATAAAAAAGAATATAAAAATAAACTTGGAGGCCAAAACCTAATAACTTTTATTTTCTTATCAAACTTATTTTCAATTATGACTAATTATATAAAAAAGAATATAAAAATAAACTTGGAGGCCAAAACCTAATAACTTTTATTTTCTTATCAAACTTATTTTCAATTATGACTAATTATATAAAAAAGAATATAAAAATAAACTTGGAGGCCAAAACCTAATAACTTTTATTTTCTTATCAAACTTATTTTCAATTATGACTAATTATATAAAAAAGAATATAAAAATAAACTTGGAGGCCAAAACCTAATAACTTTTATTTTTTTATCAAACTTATTTTCAATTATGACTAATTATATAAAAAAGAATATAAAAATAAACTTGGAGGCCAAAACCTAATAACTTTTATTTTCTTATCAAACTTATTTTCAATTATGACTAATTATATAAAAAAGAATATAAAAATAAACTTGGAGGCCAAAACCTAATAACTTTTATTTTCTTATCAAACTTATTTTCAATTATGACTAATTATATAAAAAAGAATATAAAAATAAACTTGGAGGCCAAAACCTAATAACTTTTATTTTCTTATCAAACTTATTTTCAATTATGACTAATTATATAAAAAAGAATATAAAAATAAACTTGGAGGCCAAAACCTAATAACTTTTATTTTCTTATCAAACTTATTTTCAATTATGACTAATTATATAAAAAAGAATATAAAAATAAACTTGGAGGCCAAAACCTAATAACTTTTATTTTCTTATCAAACTTATTTTCAATTATGACTAATTATATAAAAAGAGAATATAAAAATAAACTTGGAGGCCAAAACCTAATAACTTTTATTTTCTTATCAAACTTATTTTCAATTATGACTAATTATATAAAAAAGAATATAAAAATAAACTTGGAGGCCAAAACCTAATAACTTTTATTTTCTTATCAAACTTATTTTCAATTATGACTAATTATATAAAAAAGAATATAAAAATAAACTTGGAGGCCAAAACCTAATAACTTTTATTTTCTTATCAAACTTATTTTCAATTATGACTAATTATATAAAAAAGAATATAAAAATAAACTTGGAGGCCAAAACCTAATAACTTTTATTTTCTTATCAAACTTATTTTCAATTATGACTAATTATATAAAAAAGAATATAAAAATAAACTTGGAGGCCAAAACCTAATAACTTTTATTTTCTTATCAAACTTATTTTCAATTATGACTAATTATATAAAAAAGAATATAAAAATAAACTTGGAGGCCAAAACCTAATAACTTTTATTTTCTTATCAAACTTATTTTCAATTATGACTAATTATATAAAAAAGAATATAAAAATAAACTTGGAGGCCAAAACCTAATAACTTTTATTTTCTTATCAAACTTATTTTCAATTATGACTAATTATATAAAAAAGAATATAAAAATAAACTTGGAGGCCAAAACCTAATAACTTTTATTTTCTTATCAAACTTATTTTCAATTATGACTAATTATATAAAAAAGAATATAAAAATAAACTTGGAGGCCAAAACCTAATAACTTTTATTTTCTTATCAAACTTATTTTCAATTATGACTAATTATATAAAAAAGAATATAAAAATAAACTTGGAGGCCAAAACCTAATAACTTTTATTTTCTTATCAAACTTATTTTCAATTATGACTAATTATATAAAAAAGAATATAAAAATAAACTTGGAGGCCAAAACCTAATAACTTTTATTTTCTTATCAAACTTATTTTCAATTATGACTAATTATATAAAAAAGAATATAAAAATAAACTTGGAGGCCAAAACCTAATAACTTTTATTTTCTTATCAAACTTATTTTCAATTATGACTAATTATATAAAAAAGAATATAAAAATAAACTTGGAGGCCAAAACCTAATAACTTTTATTTTCTTATCAAACTTATTTTCAATTATGACTAATTATATAAAAAAGAATATAAAAATAAACTTGGAGGCCAAAACCTAATAACTTTTATTTTCTTATCAAACTTATTTTCAATTATGACTAATTATATAAAAAAGAATATAAAAATAAACTTGGAGGCCAAAACCTAATAACTTTTATTTTCTTATCAAACTTATTTTCAATTATGACTAATTATATAAAAAAGAATATAAAAATAAACTTGGAGGCCAAAACCTAATAACTTTTATTTTCTTATCAAACTTATTTTCAATTATGACTAATTATATAAAAAAGAATATAAAAATAAACTTGGAGGCCAAAACCTAATAACTTTTATTTTCTTATCAAACTTATTTTCAATTATGACTAATTATATAAAAAAGAATATAAAAATAAACTTGGAGGCCAAAACCTAATAACTTTTATTTTCTTATCAAACTTATTTTCAATTATGACTAATTATATAAAAAAGAATATAAAAATAAACTTGGAGGCCAAAACCTAATAACTTTTATTTTCTTATCAAACTTATTTTCAATTATGACTAATTATATAAAAAAGAATATAAAAATAAACTTGGAGGCCAAAACCTAATAACTTTTATTTTCTTATCAAACTTATTTTCAATTATGACTAATTATATAAAAAAGAATATAAAAATAACCTTGGAGGCCAACACCTAATAACTTTTATTTTCTTATCAAACTTATTTTCAATAATAACTAATTATATACAAAAGACTGTAAAAATAAACTTTGAGGCAAAAGACTAATAAGTTTTATTTTCTTATCAAACTTATTTTCAATTATGACTAATTATATAAAAAAGAATATAAAAATAAACTTGGAGGCCAAAACCTAATAACTTTTATTTTCTTATCAAACTTATTTTCAATTATGACTAATTATATAAAAAAGAATATAAAAATAAACTTGGAGGCCAAAACCTAATAACTTTTATTTTCTTATCAAACTTATTTTCAATTATGACTAATTATATAAAAAAGAATATAAAAATAAACTTGGAGGCCAAAACCTAATAACTTTTATTTTCTTATCAAACTTATTTTCAATTATGACTAATTATATAAAAAAGAATATAAAAATAAACTTGGAGGCCAAAACCTAATAACTTTTATTTTCTTATCAAACTTATTTTCAATTATGACTAATTATATAAAAAAGAATATAAAAATAAACTTGGAGGCCAAAACCTAATAACTTTTATTTTCTTATCAAACTTATTTTCAATTATGACTAATTATATAAAAAAGAATGTAAAAATAAACTTGGATGCCAAAACCTAATAACTTTTATTTTCTTATCAAACTTATTTTCAATTATGACTAATTATATAAAAAAGAATATAAAAATAAACTTGGAGGCCAAAACCTAATAACTTTTATTTTCTTATCAAACTTATTTTCAATTATGACTAATTATATAAAAAAGAATATAAAAATAAACTTGGAGGCCAAAACCTAATAACTTTTATTTTCTTATCAAACTTATTTTCAATTATGACTAATTATATAAAAAAGAATATAAAAATAAACTTGGAGGCCAAAACCTAATAACTTTTATTTTCTTATCAAACTTATTTTCAATTATGACTAATTATATAAAAAAGAATATAAAAATAAACTTGGAGGCCAAAACCTAATAACTTTTATTTTCTTATCAAACTTATTTTCAATTATGACTAATTATATAAAAAAGAATATAAAAATAAACTTGGAGGCCAAAACCTAATAACTTTTATTTTCTTATCAAACTTATTTTCAATTATGACTAATTATATAAAAAAGAATATAAAAATAAACTTGGAGGCCAAAACCTAATAACTTTTATTTTCTTATCAAACTTATTTTCAATTATGACTAATTATATAAAAAAGAATATAAAAATAAACTTGGAGGCCAAAACCTAATAACTTTTATTTTCTTATCAAACTTATTTTCAATTATGACTAATTATATAAAAAAGAATATAAAAATAAACTTGGAGGCCAAAACCTAATAACTTTTATTTTCTTATCAAACTTATTTTCAATTATGACTAATTATATAAAAAAGAATATAAAAATAAACTTGGAGGCCAAAACCTAATAACTTTTATTTTCTTATCAAACTTATTTTCAATTATGACTAATTATATAAAAAAGAATATAAAAATAAACTTGGAGGCCAAAACCTAATAACTTTTATTTTCTTATCAAACTTATTTTCAATTATGACTAATTATATAAAAAAGAATATAAAAATAAACTTGGAGGCCAAAACCTAATAACTTTTATTTTCTTATCAAACTTATTTTCAATTATGACTAATTATATAAAAAAGAATATAAAAATAAACTTGGAGGCCAAAACCTAATAACTTTTATTTTCTTATCAAACTTATTTTCAATTATGACTAATTATATAAAAAAGAATATAAAAATAAACTTGGAGGCCAAAACCTAATAACTTTTATTTTCTTATCAAACTTATTTTCAATTATGACTAATTATATAAAAAAGAATATAAAAATAAACTTGGAGGCCAAAACCTAATAACTTTTATTTTCTTATCAAACTTATTTTCAATTATGACTAATTATATAAAAAAGAATATAAAAATAAACTTGGAGGCCAAAACCTAATAACTTTTATTTTCTTATCAAACTTATTTTCAATTATGACTAATTATATAAAAAAGAATATAAAAATAAACTTGGAGGCCAAAACCTAATAACTTTTATTTTCTTATCAAACTTATTTTCAATTATGACTAATTATATAAAAAAGAATATAAAAATAAACTTGGAGGCCAAAACCTAATAACTTTTATTTTCTTATCAAACTTATTTTCAATTATGACTAATTATATAAAAAAGAATATAAAAATAAACTTGGAGGCCAAAACCTAATAACTTTTATTTTCTTATCAAACTTATTTTCAATTATGACTAATTATATAAAAAAGAATATAAAAATAAACTTGGAGGCCAAAACCTAATAACTTTTATTTTCTTATCAAACTTATTTTCAATTATGACTAATTATATAAAAAAGAATATAAAAATAAACTTGGAGGCCAAAACCTAATAACTTTTATTTTCTTATCAAACTTATTTTCAATTATGACTAATTATATAAAAAAGAATATAAAAATAAACTTGGAGGCCAAAACCTAATAACTTTTATTTTCTTATCAAACTTATTTTCAATTATGACTAATTATATAAAAGAATATAAAAATAAACTTGGAGGCCAAAACCTAATAACTTTTATTTTCTTATCAAACTTATTTTCAATTATGACTAATTATATAAAAAAGAATATAAAAATAAACTTGGAGGCCAAAACCTAATAACTTTTATTTTCTTATCAAACTTATTTTCAATTATGACTAATTATATAAAAAAGAATATAAAAATAAACTTGGAGGCCAAAACCTAATAACTTTTATTTTCTTATCAAACTTATTTTCAATTATGACTAATTATATAAAAAAGAATATAAAAATAAACTTGGAGGCCAAAACCTAATAACTTTTATTTTCTTATCAAACTTATTTTCAATTATGACTAATTATATAAAAAAGAATATAAAAATAAACTTGGAGGCCAAAACCTAATAACTTTTATTTTCTTATCAAACTTATTTTCAATTATGACTAATTATATAAAAAAGAATATAAAAATAAACTTGGAGGCCAAAACCTAATAACTTTTATTTTCTTATCAAACTTATTTTCAATTATGACTAATTATATAAAAAAGAATATAAAAATAAACTTGGAGGCCAAAACCTAATAACTTTTATTTTCTTATCAAACTTATCTTCAATTATGACTAATTATATAAAAAAGAATATAAAAATAAACTTGGAGGCCAAAACCTAATAACTTTTATTTTCTTATCAAACTTATTTTCAATTATGACTAATTATATAAAAAAGAATATAAAAATAAACTTGGAGGCCAAAACCTAATAACTTTTATTTTCTTATCAAACTTATTTTCAATTATGACTAATTATATAAAAAAGAATATAAAAATAAACTTGGAGGCCAAAACCTAATAACTTTTATTTTCTTATCAAACTTATTTTCAATTATGACTAATTATATAAAAAAGAATATAAAAATAAACTTGGAGGCCAAAACCTAATCACTTTTATTTTCTTATCAAACTTATTTTCAATTACGACTAATTATATAAAAAAGAATATAAAAATAAACTTGGAGGCCAAAACCTAATAACTTTTATTTTCTTATCAAACTTATTTTCAATTATGACTAATTATATAAAAAAGAATATAAAAATAAACTTGGAGGCCAAAACCTAATAACTTTTATTTTCTTATCAAACTTATTTTCAATTATGACTAATTATATAAAAAAGAATATAAAAATAAACTTGGAGGCCAAAACCTAATAACTTTTATTTTCTTATCAAACTTATTTTCAATTATGACTAATTATATAAAAAAGAATATAAAAATAAACTTGGAGGCCAAAACCTAATAACTTTTATTTTCTTATCAAACTTATTTTCAATTATGACTAATTATATAAAAAAGAATATAAAAATAAACTTGGAGGCCAAAACCTAATAACTTTTATTTTCTTATCAAACTTATTTTCAATTATGACTAATTATATAAAAAAGAATATAAAAATAAACTTGGAGGCCAAAACCTAATAACTTTTATTTTCTTATCAAACTTATTTTCAATTATGACTAATTATATAAAAAAGAATATAAAAATAAACTTGGAGGCCAAAACCTAATAACTTTTATTTTCTTATCAAACTTATTTTCAATTATGACTAATTATATAAAAAAGAATATAAAAATAAACTTGGAGGCCAAAACCTAATAACTTTTATTTTCTTATCAAACTTATTTTCAATTATGACTAATTATATAAAAAAGAATATAAAAATAAACTTGGAGGCCAAAACCTAATAACTTTTATTTTCTTATCAAACTTATTTTCAATTATGACTAATTATATAAAAAAGAATATAAAAATAAACTTGGAGGCCAAAACCTAATAACTTTTATTTTCTTATCAAACTTATTTTCAATTATGACTAATTATATAAAAAAGAATATAAAAATAAACTTGGAGGCCAAAACCTAATAACTTTTATTTTCTTATCAAGCTGATTTTCAATTATGGCTAATTAGATAAAAAAGAATATAAAAATAAACTTGGAGGCCAAAACATAATAACTTTTATTTTCTTATCAAACTTATTTTCAATTATGACTAATTATATAAAAAAGAATATAAAAATAAACTTGGAGGCCAAAACCTAATAACTTTTATTTTCTTATCAAACTTATTTTCAATTATGACTAATTATATAAAAAAGAATATAAAAATAAACTTGGAGGCCAAAACCTAATAACTTTTATTTTCTTATCAAACTTATTTTCAATTATGACTAATTATATAAAAAAGAATATAAAAATAAACTTGGAGGCCAAAACCTAATAACTTTTATTTTCTTATCAAACTTATTTTCAATTATGACTAATTATATAAAAAGAATATAAAAATAAACTTGGAGGCCAAAACCTAATAACTTTTATTTTCTTATCAAACTTATTTTCAATTATGACTAATTATATAAAAAAGAATATAAAAATAAACTTGGAGGCCAAAACCTAATAACTTTTATTTTCTTATCAAACTTATTTTCAATTATGACTAATTATATAAAAAAGAATATAAAAATAAACTTGGAGGCCAAAACCTAATAACTTTTATTTTCTTATCAAACTTATTTTCAATTATGACTAATTATATAAAAAAAGAATATAAAAATAAACTTGGAGGCCAAAACCTAATAACTTTTATTTTCTTATCAAACTTATTTTCAATTATGACTAATTATATAAAAAAGAATATAAAAATAAACTTGGAGGCCAAAACCTAATAACTTTTATTTTCTTATCAAACTTATTTTCAATTATGACTAATTATATAAAAAAGAATATAAAAATAAACTTGGAGGCCAAAACCTAATAACTTTTATTTTCTTATCAAACTTATTTTCAATTATGACTAATTATATAAAAAAGAATATAAAAATAAACTTGGAGGCCAAAACCTAATAACTTTTATTTTCTTATCAAACTTATTTTCAATTATGACTAATTATATAAAAAAGAATATAAAAATAAACTTGGAGGCCAAAACCTAATAACTTTTATTTTCTTATCAAACTTATTTTCAATTATGACTAATTATATAAAAAAGAATATAAAAATAAACTTGGAGGCCAAAACCTAATAACTTTTATTTTCTTATCAAACTTATTTTCAATTATGACTAATTATATAAAAAAGAATATAAAAATAAACTTGGAGGCCAAAACCTAATAACTTTTATTTTCTTATCAAACTTATTTTCAATTATGACTAATTATATAAAAAAGAATATAAAAATAAACTTGGAGGCCAAAACCTAATAACTTTTATTTTCTTATCAAACTTATTTTCAATTATGACTAATTATATAAAAAAGAATATAAAAATAAACTTGGAGGCCAAAACCTAATAACTTTTATTTTCTTATCAAACTTATTTTCAATTATGACTAATTATATAAAAAAGAATATAAAAATAAACTTGGAGGCCAAAACCTAATAACTTTTATTTTCTTATCAAACTTATTTTCAATTATGACTAATTATATAAAAAAGAATATAAAAATAAACTTGGAGGCCAAAACCTAATAACTTTTATTTTCTTATCAAACTTATTTTCAATTATGACTAATTATATAAAAAGAATATAAAAATAAACTTGGAGGCCAAAACCTAATAACTTTTATTTTCTTATCAAACTTATTTTCAATTATGACTAATTATATAAAAAAGAATATAAAAATAAACTTGGAGGCCAAAACCTAATAACTTTTATTTTCTTATCAAACTTATTTTCAATTATGACTAATTATATAAAAAGAATATAAAAATAAACTTGGAGGCCAAAACCTAATAACTTTTATTTTCTTATCAAACTTATTTTCAATTATGACTAATTATATAAAAAGAATATAAAAATTAACTTGGAGGCCAAAACCTAATAACTTTTATTTTCTTATCAAACTTATTTTCAATTATGACTAATTATATAAAAAAGAATATAAAAATAAACTTGGAGGCCAAAACCTAATAACTTTTATTTTCTTATCAAACTTATTTTCAATTATGACTAATTATATAAAAAAGAATATAAAAATAAACTTGGAGGCCAAAACCTAATAACTTTTATTTTCTTATCAAACTTATTTTCAATTATGACTAATTATATAAAAAAGAATATAAAAATAAACTTGGAGCCAAAACCTAATAACTTTTATTTTCTTATCAAACTTATTTTCAATTATGACTAATTATATAAAAAAGAATATAAAAATAAACTTGGAGGCCAAAACCTAATAACTTTTATTTTCTTATCAAACTTATTTTCAATTATGACTAATTATATAAAAAAGAATATAAAAATAAACTTGGAGGCCAAAACCTAATAACTTTTATTTTCTTATCAAACTTATTTTCAATTATGACTAATTATATAAAAAAGAATATAAAAATAAACTTGGAGGCCAAAACCTAATAACTTTTATTTTCTTATCAAACTTATTTTCAATTATGACTAATTATATAAAAAAGAATATAAAAATAAACTTGGAGGCCAAAACCTAATAACTTTTATTTTCTTATCAAACTTATTTTCAATTATGACTAATTATATAAAAAAGAATATAAAAATAAACTTGGAGGCCAAAACCTAATAACTTTTATTTTCTTATCAAACTTATTTTCAATTATGACTAATTATATAAAAAAGAATATAAAAATAAACTTGGAGGCCAAAACCTAATAACTTTTATTTTCTTATCAAACTTATTTTCAATTATGACTAATTATATAAAAAAGAATATAAAAATAAACTTGGAGGCCAAAACCTAATAACTTTTATTTTCTTATCAAACTTATTTTCAATTATGACTAATTATATAAAAAAGAATATAAAAATAAACTTGGAGGCCAAAACCTAATAACTTTTATTTTCTTATCAAACTTATTTTCAATTATGACTAATTATATAAAAAAGAATATAAAAATAAACTTGGAGGCCAAAACCTAATAACTTTTATTTTCTTATCAAACTTATTTTCAATTATGACTAATTATATAAAAGAATATAAAAATAAACTTGGAGGCCAAAACCTAATAACTTTTATTTTCTTATCAAACTTATTTTCAATTATGACTAATTATATAAAAAAGAATA
>JARQAC010000011.1:737367-870428 GCA_036172945.1 Meloidogyne incognita
AAATTAAGTTAGTTATGATTATTATATTGTACACCTCATAAATGTCGACGACTTTATACCCACGTTCCAAGGCATAATTAAGCTCTACGTGAGTATAGCCAGTTAGCCAGGAACGTTCACGTTCTCCATGAGTGCAAGGCCTTTGTTGTCTATTATCAGCACATTTTGCACAAGGGAAACGTGAGTCGCCCATCATGAGTTCTGTATGGAAGAACAGGTGGAAGATTTCCATTCATAAAGTCCGGAGGTTGAACCCGAACAAGAAGTAAACCCTTATAGATGTTATGCTCGGGTATTGTCCAAGGCAAAGGGTTGTTTGGTGGAAGAAGCAAAGTGTCACGAGTTAAGACATTTGGATGTCCAATAGGAAAAGATCTTGCCTTCATGACATAAGGGTAGAGACTTACCTTAAAAATTTTTATAATTTCTTTTAAATTTAGATTCAAGTTTACAATATCGATGTAGAGGATCTCTTCATCTTCAGCACACAAGTGATGAAGTTTGAAGGGTTCTGTCCTTCCTCCTCTAAGGCAGTCCTCTCTGGGATCCATAGGCCGAACACAGTCAATCTCGAACCATTTCCTTCGTAACTGCGTGTTGTTACTCAGCTTTTCTTTAATTTCATGCCCCCAGACAACATGTAGTTGGTAACCATGTTGATTCTCCAATTGTTGGGTTCTCTCAAAAAGCTCTTCGGCTGTACGTCCAGCAGCTAAGCGTTGGTCACGTACGGGAAAGCATTTGGGACAGCCTTAAAATTTTATAATGATATGAGGTGTACTTAGAATAAAAATTTTATACCGTGATAGTAACATCCCATATATTCAATAGCCAAAGGGCGAAGAGGAGGCGATCTTATCCATAATCCATCAAGTCTATACCCACAGTCTTCAACATGAGCTTCTCCAAGTGCCCATTGTGCATGTTGAATATGACCTGCAGATTCTGGGTGTTGTAATTCAAAGAAGCGGATGTATCGCTGCGATTCGGCCGAAGCTCGTCGTCCTCTCAAATAACATCCTTCGGGCGAGTGAACAATCCAATTCTTAGGCAAAAAACAGCGGCGTAATGTTGTTAAGGCCAGACCTGCTGTTGTTGAGACTGACAAAAACGGGTCAAGATTCCTCGTGTGTTGTCCTATAAGATGGCGGAATCGGAGTACACTTTCACGAAGAATCGCTACATCATTTGTACAATAAAGAATTAACTGTTCACGAAGCTGAAAGTTGGTTGTTGTATCAGCTATTGTTCGATTGTACCAATCGAGGAGTTTATCACGCTTGTCAGCCTTTTTATATTCAGGCTGGTAATATTCTAGAGGAGGGAGCCCAATTATTCTCTCATGTAAATGTTGACGTTGTATAAAGAGATAAGGAAAAAATGGCTTTGTTATTGCCACATCCTCTGGTAGAGCAAAAATCTTTAAATGAAAAAAAATAAAATATTTACGAATAAATATAAAAAAAACCTTGGTAAGAGCATCAAGTTCACAAAAGAAATAATTTAGCGAATCCTTGAATTGAACCTTTCTCTGATGGTTTCCGCCAAGAGTCATTGAGTAGATCTTTAACCCCGTTGTACATAACCTCGTTGGTGGTTGATTACGCCTATGAAGAGCCTCTAACAACAGATGAAAGTCATACTTTCCCCCATTGTGAGCAATGCAGATTGTCAGCATATTCTGTGAACCATGATTAAGTAGATAGTCAAGAAATTGGTCAACAGGGTTCTCTTCTGCATTGTCAAACGAATGAAAAAACATTCGCCTAGGATTAAAAATTATGTTGTCAGGACGGGCGGTGTTGTCGCCTGGAGCATTTCTGAATGGTGGGGAACACCAATTTAACCAACGTTGACCTCTTGGTTTTCCACAGAAGCATCCTGGAGCACGTTGTCCAATATTTTCAATACTAATTCCTGCCAGGATACATTTTTCGCAGATAACCTAAATGTAAATTTACTAAATATAATACATTGACTAAAAAAATTTACCTCGGCAATAATTAAAAGTGGAACATGTCTATATCCATTAATATTATTGCTAATCTGGACTGGCTCATCCTGGCTGGTCTCAGCATCGAAAAAACATAGACGTAATGGTTGTTTTCGTTGTCTTTTTGCTTGTTGTTGTTGTTGTTGATTTTCATTTAATACAGGTTCAATAATTTCTTCTTCCTCTTCTTCAACAGACAATGGTTGAATATAGCATGGCTGGTCCTCAGAATGAGGACCATTACATTTTGTACAATTTTCCTGAGGTTGTCGTTGTTGTTGTTGATGACATTCGTGTGTTTGCTGAGCATAGATTATGAGATGGCAATTGGAGCAAATACGACGCATTTGGCAAATGGATGCAAAATTACGTGTATCTCGTCGAATCAGTTCTAGTGGAGCAGAATTGACTAAATGGTAGTCATAACATGATCGGCGTGGAAAAATGAATCCGCAGTTTTGACACGGGATTCTTTCGTCTTCCTATAAAATAACAATGAAAATTTTAAATTGATTTAGATATTACTTGGCATGGGAATTCGGGACCTGACCGCATGCAAAATCTACAAACTACATTGCATCCAGCCCAATGACTCCAACGTGTCACCGAACGTTCACAGTCAATACAATAACGTTTGACTCCCAAAAGTTGTTCAGGGCGACCAATGTAGTTGTAGTGGCGATTCTCCAAGAGCAGACATAAATTGTAACGAGCTGCTCTTCCCTCTCCTTTAAACACAATCCGGTATTGTTGCTCTTTATGGAAAACTACAATACGAGTGTGCCCTTCTCCATAATATTGATTCAACCATCGTTGAAGAATCGCTACATGTTCAAGCGAATATTCCTATATAAAGTAACACTGAAAAAATGAAATTAAATAATACCTGTAATCCATAAGGAAGTCCAGATATATTCATTAAGTAATTTACAAAAATCATATGTTGTTCTTGTTGTTGACAAAAAGCTCTAAAATGAGCTGGTCCATTATTAGCATCGCCTTGATCAACAAGTCGAATTTTTGTAAGTCCAATCACTACTGCACGCGCAAGACAG
This sequence comes from Meloidogyne incognita, assembly GCA_036172945.1. Taxonomy (NCBI): domain Eukaryota; kingdom Metazoa; phylum Nematoda; class Chromadorea; order Rhabditida; family Meloidogynidae; genus Meloidogyne; species Meloidogyne incognita. Next base: position 740,416 of record JARQAC010000011.1, read on the forward strand.
TAGCGGTCGCTTGGATTGTGGACTCGCACAATTGATCGACAGCGGGAGGTAACAACATGTTCTTGTTCCAAATCACAACTACCTGTAGGAACATGACTGCCTTACATTTATACAAGAAATGTAAGACTAGTATGAACCTACCAGATTGAGTTGCTGGATTGTGTGTACGTTGTCCAGTCAAAGGCCAAACAGCGATGACTTTTGTTGTTGTTGTCCCACTTAACAAATCTATGCCAGCGGCAGAGATTTCGTTCAGTCGTTCAATTGCTGCGGCCAATGCGGCAGGATTATTTTGGGCAGGTGGGCGAAGAGGTACCGTAAACGGGTGATGGAAATTTGGTGGCTGCACCTGAAGACCAACACGAAGTGGTGCTGGTCTTCCGGTGAGCACCCGATCCAAAAGTTGTTCACTTAGCTTGTTGCCCCTTTCTGTGGAAATTCATTTTCACCAAACTTCACAATTCTGGACATGATGAACATTAAGGTGCAAATGCAAGTCATGAAGTATCAATTCTAATAATTCTAATCCTTTCCATTCTTGAACTAAGAACTGGATTTACAGCTACAGTCCAAGTAATCTAACAAAATATTTTAAAAAGGAAAAGGTTTAAATAATTTAACTAAATTTTGTCCTCTTCTAAGAGATAATCTTTGTACTCGAATATCAGCCCCTTCTTGTTGATTAACTTTTTCATTATTATTTTCTTTGTTTAAATGTTTTTGTTGTGAAAGTAATAAATTATTTTCCATAAGCTTCTTGTGTTGCCATACAAACCAAAAATGTCCATTATCATCCCAGAGGCATTTTCATCTAAAAATAATTAAAAAAAATACTTTTTTATAATTTAATTATAAGACGTTCTATCCCACAAGTAAATCCTTGTTCTCTAGCCATTCCACACAGCTACTAAAATTAAAAAAGATAATTATTTTTAAAATATTAATAAATTAACCTTGAATTATTTAATGATGTTCAAGTCAACATCAAATCCAAAAATTTAGGTTATAGGTATACCCTATAATAAAAAATTATTTAATATAAAAAAATTAAAATTTAAAAGAAGTAAAAAAATTTCTATACTATTTTTATGACAAAAATAGTGAAAAAAATTAATAAAAAGGTTAGAGTTTGAGAATGTATTTGTTAGCAAAGAAAGTGAGAAAAAAGAATATAATGCCGCAAAATCAATAAAGTGGCGGCCATTATTGGGATTAGTTCGTGTAACTCGCTAGGGTGCGAACAATTTAGTGCGAGTCGTTTGAGTGCGAACGTGACCAGTTTAAAGCAGGCAATTCATAGCGAGTATTAGAGGGCGAACCTGTTAGTGTGCCCGTTTGAGAACAAGGTTTTAGTGTAGAAATTTGAGTGTGGTCGGTTTTGTGCCCAGAATTGCTCTCAGAATCACCTTCAGAATCGACATCAGAATCACCTTTAGACTCGACATCAGAATCGCCCTCACTTTACTTATCCCCCGACTCTACTCAATTCAAACCCCGCATCCTCCTATAGGCTTGGGTTTACAAATTATTGATCGATTAGAGCAAAATAAATTATCGATTGATTGCCAGCCGGCCCGACTCGACTCGGCCCGACTCGACTCGGCCCCCGCTTCAGGCTTCGTTTGATACATTTTGAAGCACCCTGAATCACCTCCCGATACAACTTTACTTCTTCCACGACCTACTCCATTCAAACCCCGCAACGCCCCAAAAGGATTGGGTTTGCAAATTATTGATTGATTAGAACAAGAGGGCCTGCAGCGACCAGTTCTTTGGGCAGAGAAAAAAATTTTTTCTCTGACTTCTCTCTCGCCAATAATCGGTCTCTTCAGAGCCCTCTTGTTCTAATCAATCAATAATTTAATAGGGGTAATATTGTAGTCCTAATAACTTTTATTTTCTTATCAAACTTATTTTCAATTATGACTAATTATATAAAAAAGAATATAAAAATAAACTTGGAGGCCAAAACCTAATAACTTTTATTTTCTTATCAAACTTATTTTCAATTATGACTAATTATATAAAAAAGAATATAAAAATAAACTTGGAGGCCAAAACCTAATAACTTTTATTTTCTTATCAAACTTATTTTCAATTATGACTAATTATATAAAAAAGAATATAAAAATAAACTTGGAGGCCAAAACCTAATAACTTTTATTTTCTTATCAAACTTATTTTCAATTATGACTAATTATATAAAAAAGAATATAAAAATAAACTTGGAGGCCAAAACCTAATAACTTTTATTTTCTTATCAAACTTATTTTCAATTATGACTAATTATATAAAAAAGAATATAAAAATAAACTTGGAGGCCAAAACCTAATAACTTTTATTTTCTTATCAAACTTATTTTCAATTATGACTAATTATATAAAAAAGAATATAAAAATAAACTTGGAGGCCAAAACCTAATAACTTTTATTTTCTTATCAAACTTATTTTCAATTATGACTAATTATATAAAAAAGAATATAAAAATAAACTTGGAGGCCAAAACCTAATAACTTTTATTTTCTTATCAAACTTATTTTCAATTATGACTAATTATATAAAAAAGAATATAAAAATAAACTTGGAGGCCAAAACCTAATAACTTTTATTTTCTTATCAAACTTATTTTCAATTATGACTAATTATATAAAAAAGAATATAAAAATAAACTTGGAGGCCAAAACCTAATAACTTTTATTTTCTTATCAAACTTATTTTCAATTATGACTAATTATATAAAAAAGAATATAAAAATAAACTTGGAGGCCAAAACCTAATAACTTTTATTTTCTTATCAAACTTATTTTCAATTATGACTAATTATATAAAAAAGAATATAAAAATAAACTTGGAGGCCAAAACCTAATAACTTTTATTTTCTTATCAAACTTATTTTCAATTATGACTAATTATATAAAAAAGAATATAAAAATAAACTTGGAGGCCAAAACCTAATAACTTTTATTTTCTTATCAAACTTATTTTCAATTATGACTAATTATATAAAAAAGAATATAAAAATAAACTTGGAGGCCAAAACCTAATAACTTTTATTTTCTTATCAAACTTATTTTCAATTATGACTAATTATATAAAAAAGAATATAAAAATAAACTTGGAGGCCAAAACCTAATAACTTTTATTTTCTTATCAAACTTATTTTCAATTATGACTAATTATATAAAAAAGAATATAAAAATAAACTTGGAGGCCAAAACCTAATAACTTTTATTTTCTTATCAAACTTATTTTCAATTATGACTAATTATATAAAAAAGAATATAAAAATAAACTTGGAGGCCAAAACCTAATAACTTTTATTTTCTTATCAAACTTATTTTGAATTATGACTAATTATATAAAAAAGAATATAAAAATAAACTTGGAGGCCAAAACCTAATAACTTTTATTTTCTTATCAAACTTATTTTCAATTATGACTAATTATATAAAAAAGAATATAAAAATAAACTTGGAGGCCAAAACCTAATAACTTTTATTTTCTTATCAAACTTATTTTCAATTATGACTAATTATATAAAAAAGAATATAAAAATAAACTTGGAGGCCAAAACCTAATAACTTTTATTTTCTTATCAAACTTATTTTCAATTATGACTAATTATATAAAAAAGAATATAAAAATAAACTTGGAGGCCAAAACCTAATAACTTTTATTTTCTTATCAAACTTATTTTCAATTATGACTAATTATATAAAAAAGAATATAAAAATAAACTTGGAGGCCAAAACCTAATAACTTTTATTTTCTTATCAAACTTATTTTCAATTATGACTAATTATATAAAAAAGAATATAAAAATAAACTTGGAGGCCAAAACCTAATAACTTTTATTTTCTTATCAAACTTATTTTCAATTATGACTAATTATATAAAAAAGAATATAAAAATAAACTTGGAGGCCAAAACCTAATAACTTTTATTTTCTTATCAAACTTATTTTCAATTATGACTAATTATATAAAAAAGAATATAAAAATAAACTTGGAGGCCAAAACCTAATAACTTTTATTTTCTTATCAAACTTATTTTCAATTATGACTAATTATATAAAAAAGAATATAAAAATAAACTTGGAGGCCAAAACCTAATAACTTTTATTTTCTTATCAAACTTATTTTCAATTATGACTAATTATATAAAAAAGAATATAAAAATAAACTTGGAGGCCAAAACCTAATAACTTTTATTTTCTTATCAAACTTATTTTCAATTATGACTAATTATATAAAAAAGAATATAAAAATAAACTTGGAGGCCAAAACCTAATAACTTTTATTTTCTTATCAAACTTATTTTCAATTATGACTAATTATATAAAAAAGAATATAAAAATAAACTTGGAGGCCAAAACCTAATAACTTTTATTTTCTTATCAAACTTATTGTCAATTATGACTAATTATATAAAAAAGAATATAAAAATAAACTTGGAGGCCAAAACCTAATAACTTTTATTTTCTTATCAAACTTATTTTCAATTATGACTAATTATATAAAAAAGAATATAAAAATAAACTTGGAGGCCAAAACCTAATAACTTTTATTTTCTTATCAAACTTATTTTCAATTATGACTAATTATATAAAAAAGAATATAAAAATAAACTTGGAGGCCAAAACCTAATAACTTTTATTTTCTTATCAAACTTATTTTCAATTATGACTAATTATATAAAAAAGAATATAAAAATAAACTTGGAGGCCAAAACCTAATAACTTTTATTTTCTTATCAAACTTATTTTCAATTATGACTAATTATATAAAAAAGAATATAAAAATAAACTTGGAGGCCAAAACCTAATAACTTTTATTTTCTTATCAAACTTGTTTTCAATTATGACTAATTATATAAAAAAGAATATAAAAATAAACTTGGAGGCCAAAACCTAATAACTTTTATTTTCTTATCAAACTTATTTTCAATTATGACTAATTATATAAAAAAGAATATAAAAATAAACTTGGAGGCCAAAACCTAATAACTTTTATTTTCTTATCAAACTTATTTTCAATTATGACTAATTATATAAAAAAGAATATAAAAATAAACTTGGAGGCCAAAACCTAATAACTTTTATTTTCTTATCAAACTTATTTTCAATTATGACTAATTATATAAAAAAGAATATAAAAATAAACTTGGAGGCCAAAACCTAATAACTTTTATTTTCTTATCAAACTTATTTTCAATTATGACTAATTATATAAAAAAGAATATAAAAATAAACTTGGAGGCCAAAACCTAATAACTTTTATTTTCTTATCAAACTTATTTTCAATTATGACTAATTATATAAAAAAGAATATAAAAATAAACTTGGAGGCCAAAACCTAATAACTTTTATTTTCTTATCAAACTTATTTTCAATTATGACTAATTATATAAAAAAGAATATAAAAATAAACTTGGAGGCCAAAACCTAATAACTTTTATTTTCTTATCAAACTTATTTTCAATTATGACTAATTATATAAAAAAGAATATAAAAATAAACTTGGAGGCCAAAACCTAATAACTTTTATTTTCTTATCAAACTTATTTTCAATTATGACTAATTATATAAAAGAATATAAAAATAAACTTGGAGGCCAAAACCTAATAACTTTTATTTTCTTATCAAACTTATTTTCAATTATGACTAATTATATAAAAAAGAATATAAAAATAAACTTGGAGGCCAAAACCTAATAACTTTTATTTTCTTATCAAACTTATTTTCAATTATGACTAATTATATAAAAAAGAATATAAAAATAAACTTGGAGGCCAAAACCTAATAACTTTTATTTTCTTATCAAACTTATTTTCAATTATGACTAATTATATAAAAAAGAATATAAAAATAAACTTGGAGGCCAAAACCTAATAACTTTTATTTTCTTATCAAACTTATTTTCAATTATGACTAATTATATAAAAAAGAATATAAAAATAAACTTGGAGGCCAAAACCTAATAACTTTTATTTTCTTATCAAACTTATTTTCAATTATGACTAATTATATAAAAAAGAATATAAAAATAAACTTGGAGGCCAAAACCTAATAACTTTTATTTTCTTATCAAACTTATTTTCAATTATGACTAATTATATAAAAAAGAATATAAAAATAAACTTGGAGGCCAAAACCTAATAACTTTTATTTTCTTATCAAACTTATTTTCAATTATGACTAATTATATAAAAAAGAATATAAAAATAAACTTGGAGGCCAAAACCTAATAACTTTTATTTTCTTATCAAACTTATTTTCAATTATGACTAATTATATAAAAAAGAATATAAAAATAAACTTGGAGGCCAAAACCTAATAACTTTTATTTTCTTATCAAACTTATTTTCAATTATGACTAATTATATAAAAAAGAATATAAAAATAAACTTGGAGGCCAAAACCTAATAACTTTTATTTTCTTATCAAACTTATTTTCAATTATGACTAATTATATAAAAAAGAATATAAAAATAAACTTGGAGGCCAAAACCTAATAACTTTTATTTTCTTATCAAACTTATTTTCAATTATGACTAATTATATAAAAAAGAATATAAAAATAAACTTGGAGGCCAAAACCTAATAACTTTTATTTTCTTATCAAACTTATTTTCAATTATGACTAATTATATAAAAAAGAATATAAAAATAAACTTGGAGGCCAAAACCTAATAACTTTTATTTTCTTATCAAACTTATTTTCAATTATGACTAATTATATAAAAAAGAATATAAAAATAAACTTGGAGGCCAAAACCTAATAACTTTTATTTTCTTATCAAACTTATTTTCAATTATGACTAATTATATAAAAAAGAATATAAAAATAAACTTGGAGGCCAAAACCTAATAACTTTTATTTTCTTATCAAACTTATTTTCAATTATGACTAATTATATAAAAAAGAATATAAAAATAAACTTGGAGGCCAAAACCTAATAACTTTTATTTTCTTATCAAACTTATTTTCAATTATGACTAATTATATAAAAAAGAATATAAAAATAAACTTGGAGGCCAAAACCTAATAACTTTTATTTTCTTATCAAACTTATTTTCAATTATGACTAATTATATAAAAAAGAATATAAAAATAAACTTGGAGGCCAAAACCTAATAACTTTTATTTTCTTATCAAACTTATTTTCAATTATGACTAATTATATAAAAAGAATATAAAAATAAACTTGGAGGCCAAAACCTAATAACTTTTATTTTCTTATCAAACTTATTTTCAATTATGACTAATTATATAAAAAAGAATATAAAAATAAACTTGGAGGCCAAAACCTAATAACTTTTATTTTCTTATCAAACTTATTTTCAATTATGACTAATTATATAAAAAAGAATATAAAAATAAACTTGGAGGCCAAAACCTAATAACTTTTATTTTCTTATCAAACTTATTTTCAATTATGACTAATTATATAAAAAAGAATATAAAAATAAACTTGGAGGCCAAAACCTAATAACTTTTATTTTCTTATCAAACTTATTTTCAATTATGACTAATTATATAAAAAAGAATATAAAAATAAACTTGGAGGCCAAAACCTAATAACTTTTATTTTCTTATCAAACTTATTTTCAATTATGACTAATTATATAAAAAAGAATATAAAAATAAACTTGGAGGCCAAAACCTAATAACTTTTATTTTCTTATCAAACTTATTTTCAATTATGACTAATTATATAAAAAAGAATATAAAAATAAACTTGGAGGCCAAAACCTAATAACTTTTATTTTCTTATCAAACTTATTTTCAATTATGACTAATTATATAAAAAAGAATATAAAAATAAACTTGGAGGCCAAAACCTAATAACTTTTATTTTCTTATCAAACTTATTTTCAATTATGACTAATTATATAAAAAAGAATATAAAAATAAACTTGGAGGCCAAAACCTAATAACTTTTATTTTCTTATCAAACTTATTTTCAATTATGACTAATTATATAAAAAAGAATATAAAAATAAACTTGGAGGCCAAAACCTAATAACTTTTATTTTCTTATCAAACTTATTTTCAATTATGACTAATTATATAAAAAAGAATATAAAAATAAACTTGGAGGCCAAAACCTAATAACTTTTATTTTCTTATCAAACTTATTTTCAATTATGACTAATTATATAAAAAAGAATATAAAAATAAACTTGGAGGCCAAAACCTAATAACTTTTATTTTCTTATCAAACTTATTTTCAATTATGACTAATTATATAAAAAAGAATATAAAAATAAACTTGGAGGCCAAAACCTAATAACTTTTATTTTCTTATCAAACTTATTTTCAATTATGACTAATTATATAAAAAAGAATATAAAAATAAACTTGGAGGCCAAAACCTAATAACTTTTATTTTCTTATCAAACTTATTTTCAATTATGACTAATTATATAAAAAAGAATATAAAAATAAACTTGGAGGCCAAAACCTAATAACTTTTATTTTCTTATCAAACTTATTTTCAATTATGACTAATTATATAAAAAAGAATATAAAAATAAACTTGGAGGCCAAAACCTAATAACTTTTATTTTCTTATCAAACTTATTTTCAATTATGACTAATTATATAAAAAAGAATATAAAAATAAACTTGGAGGCCAAAACCTAATAACTTTTATTTTCTTATCAAACTTATTTTCAATTATGACTAATTATATAAAAAAGAATATAAAAATAAACTTGGAGGCCAAAACCTAATAACTTTTATTTTCTTATCAAACTTATTTTCAATTATGACTAATTATATAAAAAAGAATATAAAAATAAACTTGGAGGCCAAAACCTAATAACTTTTATTTTCTTATCAAACTTATTTTCAATTATGACTAATTATATAAAAAAGAATATAAAAATAAACTTGGAGGCCAAAACCTAATAACTTTTATTTTCTTATCAAACTTATTTTCAATTATGACTAATTATATAAAAAGAATATAAAAATAAACTTGGAGGCCAAACCTAATAACTTTTATTTTCTTATCAAACTTATTTTCAATTATGACTAATTATATAAAAAAGAATATAAAAATAAACTTGGAGGCCAAAACCTAATAACTTTTATTTTCTTATCAAACTTATTTTCAATTATGACTAATTATATAAAAAAGAATATAAAAATAAACTTGGAGGCCAAAACCTAATAACTTTTATTTTCTTATCAAACTTATTTTCAATTATGACTAATTATATAAAAAAGAATATAAAAATAAACTTGGAGGCCAAAACCTAATAACTTTTATTTTCTTATCAAACTTATTTTCAATTATGACTAATTATATAAAAAAGAATATAAAAATAAACTTGGAGGCCAAAACCTAATAACTTTTATTTTCTTATCAAACTTATTTTCAATTATGACTAATTATATAAAAAAGAATATAAAAATAAACTTGGAGGCCAAAACCTAATAACTTTTATTTTCTTATCAAACTTATTTTCAATTATGACTAATTATATAAAAAAGAATATAAAAATAAACTTGGAGGCCAAAACCTAATAACTTTTATTTTCTTATCAAACTTATTTTCAATTATGACTAATTATATAAAAAAGAATATAAAAATAAACTTGGAGGCCAAAACCTAATAACTTTTATTTTCTTATCAAACTTATTTTCAATTATGACTAATTATATAAAAAAGAATATAAAAATAAACTTGGAGGCCAAAACCTAATAACTTTTATTTTCTTATCAAACTTATTTTCAATTATGACTAATTATATAAAAAAGAATATAAAAATAAACTTGGAGGCCAAAACCTAATAACTTTTATTTTCTTATCAAACTTATTTTCAATTATGACTAATTATATAAAAAAGAATATAAAAATAAACTTGGAGGCCAAAACCTAATAACTTTTATTTTCTTATCAAACTTATTTTCAATTATGACTAATTATATAAAAAAGAATATAAAAATAAACTTGGAGGCCAAAACCTAATAACTTTTATTTTCTTATCAAACTTATTTTCAATTATGACTAATTATATAAAAAAGAATATAAAAATAAACTTGGAGGCCAAAACCTAATAACTTTTATTTTCTTATCAAACTTATTTTCAATTATGACTAATTATATAAAAAAGAATATAAAAATAAACTTGGAGGCCAAAACCTAATAACTTTTATTTTCTTATCAAACTTATTTTCAATTATGACTAATTATATAAAAAAGAATATAAAAATAAACTTGGAGGCCAAAACCTAATAACTTTTATTTTCTTATCAAACTTATTTTCAATTATGACTAATTATATAAAAAAGAATATAAAAATAAACTTGGAGGCCAAAACCTAATAACTTTTATTTTCTTATCAAACTTATTTTCAATTATGACTAATTATATAAAAAAGAATATAAAAATAAACTTGGAGGCCAAAACCTAATAACTTTTATTTTCTTATCAAACTTATTTTCAATTATGACTAATTATATAAAAAAGAATATAAAAATAAACTTGGAGGCCAAAACCTAATAACTTTTATTTTCTTATCAAACTTATTTTCAATTATGACTAATTATATAAAAAAGAATATAAAAATAAACTTGGAGGCCAAAACCTAATAACTTTTATTTTCTTATCAAACTTATTTTCAATTATGACTAATTATATAAAAAAGAATATAAAAATAAACTTGGAGGCCAAAACCTAATAACTTTTATTTTCTTATCAAACTTATTTTCAATTATGACTAATTATATAAAAAAGAATATAAAAATAAACTTGGAGGCCAAAACCTAATAACTTTTATTTTCTTATCAAACTTATTTTCAATTATGACTAATTATATAAAAAAGAATATAAAAATAAACTTGGAGGCCAAAACCTAATAACTTTTATTTTCTTATCAAACTTATTTTCAATTATGACTAATTATATAAAAAAGAATATAAAAATAAACTTGGAGGCCAAAACCTAATAACTTTTATTTTCTTATCAAACTTATTTTCAATTATGACTAATTATATAAAAAAGAATATAAAAATAAACTTGGAGGCCAAAACCTAATAACTTTTATTTTCTTATCAAACTTATTTTCAATTATGACTAATTATATAAAAAAGAATATAAAAATAAACTTGGAGGCCAAAACCTAATAACTTTTATTTTCTTATCAAACTTATTTTCAATTATGACTAATTATATAAAAAAGAATATAAAAATAAACTTGGAGGCCAAAACCTAATAACTTTTATTTTCTTATCAAACTTATTTTCAATTATGACTAATTATATAAAAAAGAATATAAAAATAAACTTGGAGGCCAAAACCTAATAACTTTTAGTTTCTTATCAAACTTATTTTCAATTATGACTAATTATATAAAAAAGAATATAAAAATAAACTTGGAGGCCAAAACCTAATAACTTTTATTTTCTTATCAAACTTATTTTCAATTATGACTAATGATATAAAAAAGAATATAAAAATAAACTTGGAGGCCAAAACCTAATACCTTTTATTTTCTTATCAATCTGATTTTCAATTATGACTAATTATATAAAAAAGAATATAAAAATAAACTTGGAGGCCAAAACCTAATAACTTTTATTTTCTTATCAAACTTATTTTCAATTATGACTAATTATATAAAAAAGAATATAAAAATAAACTTGGAGGCCAAAACCTAATAACTTTTATTTTCTTATCAAACTTATTTTCAATTATGACTAATTATATAAAAAAGAATATAAAAATAAACTTGGAGGCCAAAACCTAATAACTTTTATTTTCTTATCAAACTTATTTTCAATTATGACTAATTATATAAAAAAGAATATAAAAATAAACTTGGAGGCCAAAACCTAATAACTTTTATTTTCTTATCAAACTTATTTTCAATTATGACTAATTATATAAAAAAGAATATAAAAATAAACTTGGAGGCCAAAACCTAATAACTTTTATTTTCTTATCAAACTTATTTTCAATTATGACTAATTATATAAAAAAGAATATAAAAATAAACTTGGAGGCCAAAACCTAATAACTTTTATTTTCTTATCAAACTTATTTTCAATTATGACTAATTATATAAAAAAGAATATAAAAATAAACTTGGAGGCCAAAACCTAATAACTTTTATTTTCTTATCAAACTTATTTTCAATTATGACTAATTATATAAAAAAGAATATAAAAATAAACTTGGAGGCCAAAACCTAATAACTTTTATTTTCTTATCAAACTTATTTTCAATTATGACTAATTATATAAAAAAGAATATAAAAATAAACTTGGAGGCCAAAACCTAATAACTTTTATTTTCTTATCAAACTTATTTTCAATTATGACTAATTATATAAAAAAGAATATAAAAATAAACTTGGAGGCCAAAACCTAATAACTTTTATTTTCTTATCAAACTTATTTTCAATTATGACTAATTATATAAAAAAGAATATAAAAATAAACTTGGAGGCCAAAACCTAATAACTTTTATTTTCTTATCAAACTTATTTTCAATTATGACTAATTATATAAAAAAGAATATAAAAATAAACTTGGAGGCCAAAACCTAATAACTTTTATTTTCTTATCAAACTTATTTTCAATTATGACTAATTATATAAAAAAGAATATAAAAATAAACTTGGAGGCCAAAACCTAATAACTTTTATTTTCTTATCAAACTTATTTTCAATTATGACTAATTATATAAAAAAGAATATAAAAATAAACTTGGAGGCCAAAACCTAATAACTTTTATTTTCTTATCAAACTTATTTTCAATTATGACTAATTATATAAAAAAGAATATAAAAATAAACTTGGAGGCCAAAACCTAATAACTTTTATTTTCTTATCAAACTTATTTTCAATTATGACTAATTATATAAAAAAGAATATAAAAATAAACTTGGAGGCCAAAACCTAATAACTTTTATTTTCTTATCAAACTTATTTTCAATTATGACTAATTATATAAAAAAGAATATAAAAATAAACTTGGAGGCCAAAACCTAATAACTTTTATTTTCTTATCAAACTTATTTTCAATTATGACTAATTATATAAAAAAGAATATAAAAATAAACTTGGAGGCCAAAACCTAATAACTTTTATTTTCTTATCAAACTTATTTTCAATTATGACTAATTATATAAAAAAGAATATAAAAATAAACTTGGAGGCCAAAACCTAATAACTTTTATTTTCTTATCAAACTTATTTTCAATTATGACTAATTATATAAAAAAGAATATAAAAATAAACTTGGAGGCCACACCCAAATCACTTTTATTTTCTTATCAAACTTATTTTCAATTATGGCAAATTATATAAAAAAGAATATAAAAATAAACTTGGAGGCCAAAACCTAATAACTTTTATTTTCTTATCAAACTTATTTTCAATTATGACTAATTATATAAAAAAGAATATAAAAATAAACTTGGAGGCCAAAACCTAATAACTTTTATTTTCTTATCAAACTTATTTTCAATTATGACTAATTATATAAAAAAGAATATAAAAATAAACTTGGAGGCCAAAACCTAATAACTTTTATTTTCTTATCAAACTTATTTTCAATTATGACTAATTATATAAAAAAGAATATAAAAATAAACTTGGAGGCCAAAACCTAATAACTTTTATTTTCTTATCAAACTTATTTTCAATTATGACTAATTATATAAAAAAGAATATAAAAATAAACTTGGAGGCCAAAACCTAATAACTTTTATTTTCTTATCAAACTTATTTTCAATTATGACTAATTATATAAAAAAGAATATAAAAATAAACTTGGAGGCCAAAACCTAATAACTTTTATTTTCTTATCAAACTTATTTTCAATTATGACTAATTATATAAAAAAGAATATAAAAATAAACTTGGAGGCCAAAACCTAATAACTTTTATTTTCTTATCAAACTTATTTTCAATTATGACTAATTATATAAAAAAGAATATAAAAATAAACTTGGAGGCCAAAACCTAATAACTTTTATTTTCTTATCAAACTTATTTTCAATTATGACTAATTATATAAAAAAGAATATAAAAATAAACTTGGAGGCCAAAACCTAATAACTTTTATTTTCTTATCAAACTTATTTTCAATTATGACTAATTATATAAAAAAGAATATAAAAATAAACTTGGAGGCCAAAACCTAATAACTTTTATTTTCTTATCAAACTTATTTTCAATTATGACTAATTATATAAAAAAGAATATAAAAATAAACTTGGAGGCCAAAACCTAATAACTTTTATTTTCTTATCAAACTTATTTTCAATTATGACTAATTATATAAAAAAGAATATAAAAATAAACTTGGAGGCCAAAACCTAATAACTTTTATTTTCTTATCAAACTTATTTTCAATTATGACTAATTATATAAAAAAGAATATAAAAATAAACTTGGAGGCCAAAACCTAATAACTTTTATTTTCTTATCAAACTTATTTTCAATTATGACTAATTATATAAAAAAGAATATAAAAATAAACTTGGAGGCCAAAACCTAATAACTTTTATTTTCTTATCAAACTTATTTTCAATTATGACTAATTATATAAAAAAGAATATAAAAATAAACTTGGAGGCCAAAACCTAATAACTTTTATTTTCTTATCAAACTTATTTTCAATTATGACTAATTATATAAAAAAGAATATAAAAATAAACTTGGAGGCCAAAACCTAATAACTTTTATTTTCTTATCAAACTTATTTTCAATTATGACTAATTATATAAAAAAGAATATAAAAATAAACTTGGAGGCCAAAACCTAATAACTTTTATTTTCTTATCAAACTTATTTTCAATTATGACTAATTATATAAAAAAGAATATAAAAATAAACTTGGAGGCCAAAACCTAATAACTTTTATTTTCTTATCAAACTTATTTTCAATTATGACTAATTATATAAAAAAGAATATAAAAATAAACTTGGAGGCCAAAACCTAATAACTTTTATTTTCTTATCAAACTTATTTTCAATTATGACTAATTATATAAAAAAGAATATAAAAATAAACTTGGAGGCCAAAACCTAATAACTTTTATTTTCTTATCAAACTTATTTTCAATTATGACTAATTATATAAAAAAGAATATAAAAATAAACTTGGAGGCCAAAACCTAATAACTTTTATTTTCTTATCAAACTTATTTTCAATTATGACTAATTATATAAAAAAGAATATAAAAATAAACTTGGAGGCCAAAACCTAATAACTTTTATTTTCTTATCAAACTTATTTTCAATTATGACTAATTATATAAAAAAGAATATAAAAATAAACTTGGAGGCCAAAACCTAATAACTTTTATTTTCTTATCAAACTTATTTTCAATTATGACTAATTATATAAAAAAGAATATAAAAATAAACTTGGAGGCCAAAACCTAATAACTTTTATTTTCTTATCAAACTTATTTTCAATTATGACTAATTATATAAAAAAGAATATAAAAATAAACTTGGAGGCCAAAACCTAATAACTTTTATTTTCTTATCAAACTTATTTTCAATTATGACTAATTATATAAAAAAGAATATAAAAATAAACTTGGAGGCCAAAACCTAATAACTTTTATTTTCTTATCAAACTTATTTTCAATTATGACTAATTATATAAAAAAGAATATAAAAATAAACTTGGAGGCCAAAACCTAATAACTTTTATTTTCTTATCAAACTTATTTTCAATTATGACTAATTATATAAAAAAGAATATAAAAATAAACTTGGAGGCCAAAACCTAATAACTTTTATTTTCTTATCAAACTTATTTTCAATTATGACTAATTATATAAAAAAGAATATAAAAATAAACTTGGAGGCCAAAACCTAATAACTTTTATTTTCTTATCAAACTTATTTTCAATTATGACTAATTATATAAAAAAGAATATAAAAATAAACTTGGAGGCCAAAACCTAATAACTTTTATTTTCTTATCAAACTTATTTTCAATTATGACTAATTATATAAAAAAGAATATAAAAATAAACTTGGAGGCCAAAACCTAATAACTTTTATTTTCTTATCAAACTTATTTTCAATTATGACTAATTATATAAAAAAGAATATAAAAATAAACTTGGAGGCCAAAACCTAATAACTTTTATTTTCTTATCAAACTTATTTTCAATTATGACTAATTATATAAAAAAGAATATAAAAATAAACTTGGAGGCCAAAACCTAATAACTTTTATTTTCTTATCAAACTTATTTTCAATTATGACTAATTATATAAAAAAGAATATAAAAATAAACTTGGAGGCCAAAACCTAATAACTTTTATTTTCTTATCAAACTTATTTTCAATTATGACTAATTATATAAAAAAGAATATAAAAATAAACTTGGAGGCCAAAACCTAATAACTTTTATTTTCTTATCAAACTTATTTTCAATTATGACTAATTATATAAAAAAGAATATAAAAATAAACTTGGAGGCCAAAACCTAATAACTTTTATTTTCTTATCAAACTTATTTTCAATTATGACTAATTATATAAAAAAGAATATAAAAATAAACTTGGAGGCCAAAACCTAATAACTTTTATTTTCTTATCAAACTTATTTTCAATTATGACTAATTATATAAAAAAGAATATAAAAATAAACTTGGAGGCCAAAACCTAATAACTTTTATTTTCTTATCAAACTTATTTTCAATTATGACTAATTATATAAAAAAGAATATAAAAATAAACTTGGAGGCCAAAACCTAATAACTTTTATTTTCTTATCAAACTTATTTTCAATTATGACTAATTATATAAAAAAGAATATAAAAATAAACTTGGAGGCCAAAACCTAATAACTTTTATTTTCTTATCAAACTTATTTTCAATTATGACTAATTATATAAAAAAGAATATAAAAATAAACTTGGAGGCCAAAACCTAATAACTTTTATTTTCTTATCAAACTTATTTTCAATTATGACTAATTATATAAAAAAGAATATAAAAATAAACTTGGAGGCCAAAACCTAATAACTTTTATTTTCTTATCAAACTTATTTTCAATTATGACTAATTATATAAAAAAGAATATAAAAATAAACTTGGAGGCCAAAACCTAATAACTTTTATTTTCTTATCAAACTTATTTTCAATTATGACTAATTATATAAAAAAGAATATAAAAATAAACTTGGAGGCCAAAACCTAATAACTTTTATTTTCTTATCAAACTTATTTTCAATTATGACTAATTATATAAAAAAGAATATAAAAATAAACTTGGAGGCCAAAACCTAATAACTTTTATTTTCTTATCAAACTTATTTTCAATTATGACTAATTATATAAAAAAGAATATAAAAATAAACTTGGAGGCCAAAACCTAATAACTTTTATTTTCTTATCAAACTTATTTTCAATTATGACTAATTATATAAAAAAGAATATAAAAATAAACTTGGAGGCCAAAACCTAATAACTTTTATTTTCTTATCAAACTTATTTTCAATTATGACTAATTATATAAAAAAGAATATAAAAATAAACTTGGAGGCCAAAACCTAATAACTTTTATTTTCTTATCAAACTTATTTTCAATTATGACTAATTATATAAAAAAGAATATAAAAATAAACTTGGAGGCCAAAACCTAATAACTTTTATTTTCTTATCAAACTTATTTTCAATTATGACTAATTATATAAAAAAGAATATAAAAATAAACTTGGAGGCCAAAACCTAATAACTTTTATTTTCTTATCAAACTTATTTTCAATTATGACTAATTATATAAAAAAGAATATAAAAATAAACTTGGAGGCCAAAACCTAATAACTTTTATTTTCTTATCAAACTTATTTTCAATTATGACTAATTATATAAAAAAGAATATAAAAATAAACTTGGAGGCCAAAACCTAATAACTTTTATTTTCTTATCAAACTTATTTTCAATTATGACTAATTATATAAAAAAGAATATAAAAATAAACTTGGAGGCCAAAACCTAATAACTTTTATTTTCTTATCAAACTTATTTTCAATTATGACTAATTATATAAAAAAGAATATAAAAATAAACTTGGAGGCCAAAACCTAATAACTTTTATTTTCTTATCAAACTTATTTTCAATTATGACTAATTATATAAAAAAGAATATAAAAATAAACTTGGAGGCCAAAACCTAATAACTTTTATTTTCTTATCAAACTTATTTTCAATTATGACTAATTATATAAAAAAGAATATAAAAATAAACTTGGAGGCCAAAACCTAATAACTTTTATTTTCTTATCAAACTTATTTTCAATTATGACTAATTATATAAAAAAGAATATAAAAATAAACTTGGAGGCCAAAACCTAATAACTTTTATTTTCTTATCAAACTTATTTTCAATTATGACTAATTATATAAAAAAGAATATAAAAATAAACTTGGAGGCCAAAACCTAATAACTTTTATTTTCTTATCAAACTTATTTTCAATTATGACTAATTATATAAAAAAGAATATAAAAATAAACTTGGAGGCCAAAACCTAATAACTTTTATTTTCTTATCAAACTTATTTTCAATTATGACTAATTATATAAAAAAGAATATAAAAATAAACTTGGAGGCCAAAACCTAATAACTTTTATTTTCTTATCAAACTTATTTTCAATTATGACTAATTATATAAAAAAGAATATAAAAATAAACTTGGAGGCCAAAACCTAATAACTTTTATTTTCTTATCAAACTTATTTTCAATTATGACTAATTATATAAAAAAGAATATAAAAATAAACTTGGAGGCCAAAACCTAATAACTTTTATTTTCTTATCAAACTTATTTTCAATTATGACTAATTATATAAAAAAGAATATAAAAATAAACTTGGAGGCCAAAACCTAATAACTTTTATTTTCTTATCAAACTTATTTTCAATTATGACTAATTATATAAAAAAGAATATAAAAATAAACTTGGAGGCCAAAACCTAATAACTTTTATTTTCTTATCAAACTTATTTTCAATTATGACTAATTATATAAAAAAGAATATAAAAATAAACTTGGAGGCCAAAACCTAATAACTTTTATTTTCTTATCAAACTTATTTTCAATTATGACTAATTATATAAAAAAGAATATAAAAATAAACTTGGAGGCCAAAACCTAATAACTTTTATTTTCTTATCAAACTTATTTTCAATTATGACTAATTATATAAAAAAGAATATAAAAATAAACTTGGAGGCCAAAACCTAATAACTTTTATTTTCTTATCAAACTTATTTTCAATTATGACTAATTATATAAAAAAGAATATAAAAATAAACTTGGAGGCCAAAACCTAATAACTTTTATTTTCTTATCAAACTTATTTTCAATTATGACTAATTATATAAAAAAGAATATAAAAATAAACTTGGAGGCCAAAACCTAATAACTTTTATTTTCTTATCAAACTTATTTTCAATTATGACTAATTATATAAAAAAGAATATAAAAATAAACTTGGAGGCCAAAACCTAATAACTTTTATTTTCTTATCAAACTTATTTTCAATTATGACTAATTATATAAAAAAGAATATAAAAATAAACTTGGAGGCCAAAACCTAATAACTTTTATTTTCTTATCAAACTTATTTTCAATTATGACTAATTATATAAAAAAGAATATAAAAATAAACTTGGAGGCCAAAACCTAATAACTTTTATTTTCTTATCAAACTTATTTTCAATTATGACTAATTATATAAAAAAGAATATAAAAATAAACTTGGAGGCCAAAACCTAATAACTTTTATTTTCTTATCAAACTTATTTTCAATTATGACTAATTATATAAAAAAGAATATAAAAATAAACTTGGAGGCCAAAACCTAATAACTTTTATTTTCTTATCAAACTTATTTTCAATTATGACTAATTATATAAAAAAGAATATAAAAATAAACTTGGAGGCCAAAACCTAATAACTTTTATTTTCTTATCAAACTTATTTTCAATTATGACTAATTATATAAAAAAGAATATAAAAATAAACTTGGAGGCCAAAACCTAATAACTTTTATTTTCTTATCAAACTTATTTTCAATTATGACTAATTATATAAAAAAGAATATAAAAATAAACTTGGAGGCCAAAACCTAATAACTTTTATTTTCTTATCAAACTTATTTTCAATTATGACTAATTATATAAAAAAGAATATAAAAATAAACTTGGAGGCCAAAACCTAATAACTTTTATTTTCTTATCAAACTTATTTTCAATTATGACTAATTATATAAAAAAGAATATAAAAATAAACTTGGAGGCCAAAACCTAATAACTTTTATTTTCTTATCAAACTTATTTTCAATTATGACTAATTATATAAAAAAGAATATAAAAATAAACTTGGAGGCCAAAACCTAATAACTTTTATTTTCTTATCAAACTTATTTTCAATTATGACTAATTATATAAAAAAGAATATAAAAATAAACTTGGAGGCCAAAACCTAATAACTTTTATTTTCTTATCAAACTTATTTTCAATTATGACTAATTATATAAAAAAGAATATAAAAATAAACTTGGAGGCCAAAACCTAATAACTTTTATTTTCTTATCAAACTTATTTTCAATTATGACTAATTATATAAAAAAGAATATAAAAATAAACTTGGAGGCCAAAACCTAATAACTTTTATTTTCTTATCAAACTTATTTTCAATTATGACTAATTATATAAAAAAGAATATAAAAATAAACTTGGAGGCCAAAACCTAATAACTTTTATTTTCTTATCAAACTTATTTTCAATTATGACTAATTATATAAAAAAGAATATAAAAATAAACTTGGAGGCCAAAACCTAATAACTTTTATTTTCTTATCAAACTTATTTTCAATTATGACTAATTATATAAAAAAGAATATAAAAATAAACTTGGAGGCCAAAACCTAATAACTTTTATTTTCTTATCAAACTTATTTTCAATTATGACTAATTATATAAAAAAGAATATAAAAATAAACTTGGAGGCCAAAACCTAATAACTTTTATTTTCTTATCAAACTTATTTTCAATTATGACTAATTATATAAAAAAGAATATAAAAATAAACTTGGAGGCCAAAACCTAATAACTTTTATTTTCTTATCAAACTTATTTTCAATTATGACTAATTATATAAAAAAGAATATAAAAATAAACTTGGAGGCCAAAACCTAATAACTTTTATTTTCTTATCAAACTTATTTTCAATTATGACTAATTATATAAAAAAGAATATAAAAATAAACTTGGAGGCCAAAACCTAATAACTTTTATTTTCTTATCAAACTTATTTTCAATTATGACTAATTATATAAAAAAGAATATAAAAATAAACTTGGAGGCCAAAACCTAATAACTTTTATTTTCTTATCAAACTTATTTTCAATTATGACTAATTATATAAAAAAGAATATAAAAATAAACTTGGAGGCCAAAACCTAATAACTTTTATTTTCTTATCAAACTTATTTTCAATTATGACTAATTATATAAAAAAGAATATAAAAATAAACTTGGAGGCCAAAACCTAATAACTTTTATTTTCTTATCAAACTTATTTTCAATTATGACTAATTATATAAAAAAGAATATAAAAATAAACTTGGAGGCCAAAACCTAATAACTTTTATTTTCTTATCAAACTTATTTTCAATTATGACTAATTATATAAAAAAGAATATAAAAATAAACTTGGAGGCCAAAACCTAATAACTTTTATTTTCTTATCAAACTTATTTTCAATTATGACTAATTATATAAAAAAGAATATAAAAATAAACTTGGAGGCCAAAACCTAATAACTTTTATTTTCTTATCAAACTTATTTTCAATTATGACTAATTATATAAAAAAGAATATAAAAATAAACTTGGAGGCCAAAACCTAATAACTTTTATTTTCTTATCAAACTTATTTTCAATTATGACTAATTATATAAAAAAGAATATAAAAATAAACTTGGAGGCCAAAACCTAATAACTTTTATTTTCTTATCAAACTTATTTTCAATTATGACTAATTATATAAAAAAGAATATAAAAATAAACTTGGAGGCCAAAACCTAATAACTTTTATTTTCTTATCAAACTTATTTTCAATTATGACTAATTATATAAAAAAGAATATAAAAATAAACTTGGAGGCCAAAACCTAATAACTTTTATTTTCTTATCAAACTTATTTTCAATTATGACTAATTATATAAAAAAGAATATAAAAATAAACTTGGAGGCCAAAACCTAATAACTTTTATTTTCTTATCAAACTTATTTTCAATTATGACTAATTATATAAAAAAGAATATAAAAATAAACTTGGAGGCCAAAACCTAATAACTTTTATTTTCTTATCAAACTTATTTTCAATTATGACTAATTATATAAAAAGAATATAAAAATAAACTTGGAGGCCAAAACCTAATAACTTTTATTTTCTTATCAAACTTATTTTCAATTATGACTAATTATATAAAAAAGAATATAAAAATAAACTTGGAGGCCAAAACCTAATAACTTTTATTTTCTTATCAAACTTATTTTCAATTATGACTAATTATATAAAAAAGAATATAAAAATAAACTTGGAGGCCAAAACCTAATAACTTTTATTTTCTTATCAAACTTATTTTCAATTATGACTAATTATATAAAAAAGAATATAAAAATAAACTTGGAGGCCAAAACCTAATAACTTTTATTTTCTTATCAAACTTATTTTCAATTATGACTAATTATATAAAAAAGAATATAAAAATAAACTTGGAGGCCAAAACCTAATAACTTTTATTTTCTTATCAAACTTATTTTCAATTATGACTAATTATATAAAAAAGAATATAAAAATAAACTTGGAGGCCAAAACCTAATAACTTTTATTTTCTTATCAAACTTATTTTCAATTATGACTAATTATATAAAAAAGAATATAAAAATAAACTTGGAGGCCAAAACCTAATAACTTTTATTTTCTTATCAAACTTATTTTCAATTATGACTAATTATATAAAAAAGAATATAAAAATAAACTTGGAGGCCAAAACCTAATAACTTTTTTTTCTTATCAAACTTATTTTCAATTATGACTAATTATATAAAAAAAGAATATAAAAATAAACTTGGAGGCCAAAACCTAATAACTTTTATTTTCTTATCAAACTTATTTTCAATTATGACTAATTATATAAAAAAGAATATAAAAATAAACTTGGAGGCCAAAACCTAATAACTTTTATTTTCTTATCAAACTTATTTTCAATTATGACTAATTATATAAAAAAGAATATAAAAATAAACTTGGAGGCCAAAACCTAATAACTTTTATTTTCTTATCAAACTTATTTTCAATTATGACTAATTATATAAAAAAGAATATAAAAATAAACTTGGAGGCCAAAACCTAATAACTTTTATTTTCTTATCAAACTTATTTTCAATTATGACTAATTATATAAAAAAGAATATAAAAATAAACTTGGAGGCCAAAACCTAATAACTTTTATTTTCTTATCAAACTTATTTTCAATTATGACTAATTATATAAAAAGAATATAAAAATAAACTTGGAGGCCAAAACCTAATAACTTTTATTTTCTTATCAAACTTATTTTCAATTATGACTAATTATATAAAAAAAAGAATATAAAAATAAACTTGGAGGCCAAAACCTAATAACTTTTATTTTCTTATCAAACTTATTTTCAATTATGACTAATTATATAAAAAAGAATATAAAAATAAACTTGGAGGCCAAAACCTAATAACTTTTATTTTCTTATCAAACTTATTTTCAATTATGACTAATTATATAAAAAAGAATATAAAAATAAACTTGGAGGCCAAAACCTAATAACTTTTATTTTCTTATCAAACTTATTTTCAATTATGACTAATTATATAAAAAAGAATATAAAAATAAACTTGGAGGCCAAAACCTAATAACTTTTATTTTCTTATCAAACTTATTTTCAATTATGACTAATTATATAAAAAAGAATATAAAAATAAACTTGGAGGCCAAAACCTAATAACTTTTATTTTCTTATCAAACTTATTTTCAATTATGACTAATTATATAAAAAAGAATATAAAAATAAACTTGGAGGCCAAAACCTAATAACTTTTATTTTCTTATCAAACTTATTTTCAATTATGACTAATTATATAAAAAAGAATATAAAAATAAACTTGGAGGCCAAAACCTAATAACTTTTTATTTTCTTATCAAACTTATTTTCAATTATGACTAATTATATAAAAAAGAATATAAAAATAAACTTGGAGGCCAAAACCTAATAACTTTTATTTTCTTATCAAACTTATTTTCAATTATGACTAATTATATAAAAAAGAATATAAAAATAAACTTGGAGGCCAAAACCTAATAACTTTTATTTTCTTATCAAACTTATTTTCAATTATGACTAATTATATAAAAAAGAATATAAAAATAAACTTGGAGGCCAAAACCTAATAACTTTTATTTTCTTATCAAACTTATTTTCAATTATGACTAATTATATAAAAAAGAATATAAAAATAAACTTGGAGGCCAAAACCTAATAACTTTTATTTTCTTATCAAACTTATTTTCAATTATGACTAATTATATAAAAAAAGAATCCATAAAAATAAACTTGGAGGCCAAAACCTAATAACTTTTATTTTCTTATCAAACTTATTTTCAATTATGACTAATTCTCAAAAAAGAATATAAAAATAAACTTGGAAGCTAAAACCCTATGCTTTTTATTTTGCTTATCAAACTTATTTTCAATTATGACTAATTATATAAAAAAGAATATAAAAATAAACCTGGAGGATAAAACCTAATAACTTTTATTTTTCTTATGAAACTTATTTTCAATTATGACTAATTATATAAAAAAGAATATAAAAATAAACTTGGAGGCCAAAACCTAATAACTTTTATTTTCTTATCAAACTTATTTTCAATTATGACTAATTATATAAAAAAGAATATAGAAATAAACTTGGAGGCCAAAACCTAATAACTTTTAGTTTCTTATGAAACTTATTTTCAATTATGACTAATTATATAAAAAAGAATATAAAAATAAACTTGGAGGCCAAAACCTAATAACTTTTAGTTTTCTTATCAGAACTTATTTTCTATTTATGACTAATTATATAAAAAAGAATATAAAAATAAACTTGGAAGCCAAAACCTAATAACTTTATTTTTTTTCTTATCAAACTTATTTTCAATTATGACTAATTATATAAAAAAGAATATAAAAATAAACCTGGAGGCCAAAACCTAATAACTTTTATTTTCTTATCAAACTTATTTTCAATTATGATTAATTATATACTAAAAAAGAATATAAAAATAAACTTAAAGGCCAAAACCTAATAACTTTTATTTTCTTGTCAAACTTATTTTTAATTATGACTAATTATATAAAAAAGAATGTAAAAATAAACTTGGAGGCCAAAACCTAATAACTTTTATTTTCTTATCAAACTTATTTTCAATTATAAAGCTAATTATATAAAAAAGAATATAAAAATAAACTTGGAGGCCAAAACCTAATAACTTTTATTTTCTTATCAAACTTATTTTCAATTATGACTAATTATATAAAAAAGAATATAAAAATAAACTTTGGAGGGCCAAAACCTAATAACTTTTATTTTCTTATCAAACTTATTTTAAATTAGGACTAATTATATAAAAAAGAATATAAAAATAAACTTGGAGGCCAAAACCTAATAACTTTTATTTTCTTATCAAACTTATTTTCAATTATGACTAATTATATAAAAAAGAATATAAAAATAAACTTGGAGGCCAAAACCTAATAACTTTTATTTTCTTATCAAACTTATTTTCAATTATGACTAATTATATAAAAAAGAATATAAAAATAAACTTGGAGGCCAAAACCTAATAACTTTTATTTTCTTATCAAACTTATTTTCAATTATGACTAATTATATAAAAAAGAATATAAAAATAAACTTGGAGGCCAAAACCTAATAACTTTTATTTTCTTATCAAACTTATTTTCAATTATGACTAATTATATAAAAAAGAATATAAAAATAAACTTGGAGGCCAAAACCTAATAACTTTTATTTTCTTATCAAACTTATTTTCAATTATGACTAATTATATAAAAAAGAATATAAAAATAAACTTGGAGGCCAAAACCTAATAACTTTTATTTTCTTATCAAACTTATTTTCAATTATGACTAATTATATAAAAAAGAATATAAAAATAAACTTGGAGGCCAAAACCTAATAACTTTTATTTTCTTATCAAACTTATTTTCAATTATGACTAATTATATAAAAAAGAATATAAAAATAAACTTGGAGGCCAAAACCTAATAACTTTTATTTTCTTATCAAACTTATTTTCAATTATGACTAATTATATAAAAAAGAATATAAAAATAAACTTGGAGGCCAAAACCTAATAACTTTTATTTTCTTATCAAACTTATTTTCAATTATGACTAATTATATAAAAAAGAATATAAAAATAAACTTGGAGGCCAAAACCTAATAACTTTTATTTTCTTATCAAACTTATTTTCAATTATGACTAATTATATAAAAAAGAATATAAAAATAAACTTGGAGGCCAAAACCTAATAACTTTTATTTTCTTATCAAACTTATTTTCAATTATGACTAATTATATAAAAAAGAATATAAAAATAAACTTGGAGGCCAAAACCTAATAACTTTTATTTTCTTATCAAACTTATTTTCAATTATGACTAATTATATAAAAAAGAATATAAAAATAAACTTGGAGGCCAAAACCTAATAACTTTTATTTTCTTATCAAACTTATTTTCAATTATGACTAATTATATAAAAAAGAATATAAAAATAAACTTGGAGGCCAAAACCTAATAACTTTTATTTTCTTATCAAACTTATTTTCAATTATGACTAATTATATAAAAAAGAATATAAAAATAAACTTGGAGGCCAAAACCTAATAACTTTTATTTTCTTATCAAACTTATTTTCAATTATGACTAATTATATAAAAAAGAATATAAAAATAAACTTGGAGGCCAAAACCTAATAACTTTTATTTTCTTATCAAACTTATTTTCAATTATGACTAATTATATAAAAAAGAATATAAAAATAAACTTGGAGGCCAAAACCTAATAACTTTTATTTTCTTATCAAACTTATTTTCAATTATGACTAATTATATAAAAAAGAATATAAAAATAAACTTGGAGGCCAAAACCTAATAACTTTTATTTTCTTATCAAACTTATTTTCAATTATGACTAATTATATAAAAAAGAATATAAAAATAAACTTGGAGGCCAAAACCTAATAACTTTTATTTTCTTATCAAACTTATTTTCAATTATGACTAATTATATAAAAAAGAATATAAAAATAAACTTGGAGGCCAAAACCTAATAACTTTTATTTTCTTATCAAACTTATTTTCAATTATGACTAATTATATAAAAAAGAATATAAAAATAAACTTGGAGGCCAAAACCTAATAACTTTTATTTTCTTATCAAACTTATTTTCAATTATGACTAATTATATAAAAAAGAATATAAAAATAAACTTGGAGGCCAAAACCTAATAACTTTTATTTTCTTATCAAACTTATTTTCAATTATGACTAATTATATAAAAAAGAATATAAAAATAAACTTGGAGGCCAAAACCTAATAACTTTTATTTTCTTATCAAACTTATTTTCAATTATGACTAATTATATAAAAAAGAATATAAAAATAAACTTGGAGGCCAAAACCTAATAACTTTTATTTTCTTATCAAACTTATTTTCAATTATGACTAATTATATAAAAAAGAATATAAAAATAAACTTGGAGGCCAAAACCTAATAACTTTTATTTTCTTATCAAACTTATTTTCAATTATGACTAATTATATAAAAAAGAATATAAAAATAAACTTGGAGGCCAAAACCTAATATCTTTTATTTTCTTATCAAACTTATTTTCAATTATGACTAATTATATAAAAAAGAATATAAAAATAAACTTGGAGGCCAAAACCTAATAACTTTTATTTTCTTATCAAACTTATTTTCAATTATGACTAATTATATAAAAAAGAATATAAAAATAAACTTGGAGGCCAAAACCTAATAACTTTTATTTTCTTATCAAACTTATTTTCAATTATGACTAATTATATAAAAAAGAATATAAAAATAAACTTGGAGGCCAAAACCTAATAACTTTTATTTTCTTATCAAACTTATTTTCAATTATGACTAATTATATAAAAAAGAATATAAAAATAAACTTGGAGGCCAAAACCTAATAACTTTTATTTTCTTATCAAACTTATTTTCAATTATGACTAATTATATAAAAAAGAATATAAAATTAACCTTGCAGGCCAAAACCTAATAACTTTTATTTTCTTATCAAACTTATTTTCAATTATGACTAATTATATAAAAAAGAATATAAAAATAAACTTGGAGGCCAAAACCTAATAACTTTTATTTTCTTATCAAACTTATTTTCAATTATGACTAATTATATAAAAAAGAATATAAAAATAAACTTGGAGGCCAAAACCTAATAACTTTTATTTTCTTATCAAACTTATTTTCAATTATGACTAATTATATAAAAAAGAATATAAAAATAAACTTGGAGGCCAAAACCTAATAACTTTTATTTTCTTATCAAACTTATTTTCAATTATGACTAATTATATAAAAAAGAATATAAAAATAAACTTGGAGGCCAAAACCTAATAACTTTTATTTTCTTATCAAACTTATTTTCAATTATGACTAATTATATAAAAAAGAATATAAAAATAAACTTGGAGGCCAAAACCTAATAACTTTTATTTTCTTATCAAACTTATTTTCAATTATGACTAATTATATAAAAAAGAATATAAAAATAAACTTGGAGGCCAAAACCTAATAACTTTTATTTTCTTATCAAACTTATTTTCAATTATGACTAATTATATAAAAAAGAATATAAAAATAAACTTGGAGGCCAAAACCTAATAACTTTTATTTTCTTATCAAACTTATTTTCAATTATGACTAATTATATAAAAAAGAATATAAAAATAAACTTGGAGGCCAAAACCTAATAACTTTTATTTTCTTATCAAACTTATTTTCAATTATGACTAATTATATAAAAAAGAATATAAAAATAAACTTGGAGGCCAAAACCTAATAACTTTTATTTTCTTATCAAACTTATTTTCAATTATGACTAATTATATAAAAAAGAATATAAAAATAAACTTGGAGGCCAAAACCTAATAACTTTTATTTTCTTATCAAACTTATTTTCAATTATGACTAATTATATAAAAAAGAATATAAAAATAAACTTGGAGGCCAAAACCTAATAACTTTTATTTTCTTATCAAACTTATTTTCAATTATGACTAATTATATAAAAAAGAATATAAAAATAAACTTGGAGGCCAAAACCTAATAACTTTTATTTTCTTATCAAACTTATTTTCAATTATGACTAATTATATAAAAAAGAATATAAAAATAAACTTGGAGGCCAAAACCTAATAACTTTTATTTTCTTATCAAACTTATTTTCAATTATGACTAATTATATAAAAAAGAATATAAAAATAAACTTGGAGGCCAAAACCTAATAACTTTTATTTTCTTATCAAACTTATTTTCAATTATGACTAATTATATAAAAAAGAATATAAAAATAAACTTGGAGGCCAAAACCTAATAACTTTTATTTTCTTATCAAACTTATTTTCAATTATGACTAATTATATAAAAAAGAATATAAAAATAAACTTGGAGGCCAAAACCTAATAACTTTTATTTTCTTATCAAACTTATTTTCAATTATGACTAATTATATAAAAAAGAATATAAAAATAAACTTGGAGGCCAAAACCTAATAACTTTTATTTTCTTATCAAACTTATTTTCAATTATGACTAATTATATAAAAAAGAATATAAAAATAAACTTGGAGGCCAAAACCTAATAACTTTTATTTTCTTATCAAACTTATTTTCAATTATGACTAATTATATAAAAAAGAATATAAAAATAAACTTGGAGGCCAAAACCTAATAACTTTTATTTTCTTATCAAACTTATTTTCAATTATGACTAATTATATAAAAAAGAATATAAAAATAAACTTGGAGGCCAAAACCTAATAACTTTTATTTTCTTATCAAACTTATTTTCAATTATGACTAATTATATAAAAAAGAATATAAAAATAAACTTGGAGGCCAAAACCTAATAACTTTTATTTTCTTATCAAACTTATTTTCAATTATGACTAATTATATAAAAAAGAATATAAAAATAAACTTGGAGGCCAAAACCTAATAACTTTTATTTTCTTATCAAACTTATTTTCAATTATGACTAATTATATAAAAAAGAATATAAAAATAAACTTGGAGGCCAAAACCTAATAACTTTTATTTTCTTATCAAACTTATTTTCAATTATGACTAATTATATAAAAAAGAATATAAAAATAAACTTGGAGGCCAAAACCTAATAACTTTTATTTTCTTATCAAACTTATTTTCAATTATGACTAATTATATAAAAAAGAATATAAAAATAAACTTGGAGGCCAAAACCTAATAACTTTTATTTTCTTATCAAACTTATTTTCAATTATGACTAATTATATAAAAAAGAATATAAAAATAAACTTGGAGGCCAAAACCTAATAACTTTTATTTTCTTATCAAACTTATTTTCAATTATGACTAATTATATAAAAAAGAATATAAAAATAAACTTGGAGGCCAAAACCTAATAACTTTTATTTTCTTATCAAACTTATTTTCAATTATGACTAATTATATAAAAAAGAATATAAAAATAAACTTGGAGGCCAAAACCTAATAACTTTTATTTTCTTATCAAACTTATTTTCAATTATGACTAATTATATAAAAAAGAATATAAAAATAAACTTGGAGGCCAAAACCTAATAACTTTTATTTTCTTATCAAACTTATTTTCAATTATGACTAATTATATAAAAAAGAATATAAAAATAAACTTGGAGGCCAAAACCTAATAACTTTTATTTTCTTATCAAACTTATTTTCAATTATGACTAATTATATAAAAAAGAATATAAAAATAAACTTGGAGGCCAAAACCTAATAACTTTTATTTTCTTATCAAACTTATTTTCAATTATGACTAATTATATAAAAAAGAATATAAAAATAAACTTGGAGGCCAAAACCTAATAACTTTTATTTTCTTATCAAACTTATTTTCAATTATGACTAATTATATAAAAAAGAATATAAAAATAAACTTGGAGGCCAAAACCTAATAACTTTTATTTTCTTATCAAACTTATTTTCAATTATGACTAATTATATAAAAAAGAATATAAAAATAAACTTGGAGGCCAAAACCTAATAACTTTTATTTTCTTATCAAACTTATTTTCAATTATGACTAATTATATAAAAAAGAATATAAAAATAAACTTGGAGGCCAAAACCTAATAACTTTTATTTTCTTATCAAACTTATTTTCAATTATGACTAATTATATAAAAAAGAATATAAAAATAAACTTGGAGGCCAAAACCTAATAACTTTTATTTTCTTATCAAACTTATTTTCAATTATGACTAATTATATAAAAAAGAATATAAAAATAAACTTGGAGGCCAAAACCTAATAACTTTTATTTTCTTATCAAACTTATTTTCAATTATGACTAATTATATAAAAAAGAATATAAAAATAAACTTGGAGGCCAAAACCTAATAACTTTTATTTTCTTATCAAACTTATTTTCAATTATGACTAATTATATAAAAAAGAATATAAAAATAAACTTGGAGGCCAAAACCTAATAACTTTTATTTTCTTATCAAACTTATTTTCAATTATGACTAATTATATAAAAAAGAATATAAAAATAAACTTGGAGGCCAAAACCTAATAACTTTTATTTTCTTATCAAACTTATTTTCAATTATGACTAATTATATAAAAAAGAATATAAAAATAAACTTGGAGGCCAAAACCTAATAACTTTTATTTTCTTATCAAACTTATTTTCAATTATGACTAATTATATAAAAAAGAATATAAAAATAAACTTGGAGGCCAAAACCTAATAACTTTTATATTCTTACCAAACTTATTTCCAATTATCACTAATTATATAAAAAAGAATATAAAAATAAACTTGGAGGCCAAAACCTAATGACTTTTATTTTCTTATCAAACTTATTTTCAATTATGACTAATTATATAAAAAAGAATATAAAAATAAACTTGGAGGCCAAAACCTAATAACTTTTATTTTCTTATCAAACTTATTTTCAATTATGACTAATTATATAAAAAAGAATATAAAAATAAACTTGGAGGCCAAAACCTAATAACTTTTATTTTCTTATCAAACTTATTTTCAATTATGACTAATTATATAAAAAAGAATATAAAAATAAACTTGGAGGCCAAAACCTAATAACTTTTATTTTCTTATCAAACTTATTTTCAATTATGACTAATTATATAAAAAAGAATATAAAAATAAACTTGGAGGCCAAAACCTAATAACTTTTATTTTCTTATCAAACTTATTTTCAATTATGACTAATTATATAAAAAAGAATATAAAAATAAACTTGGAGGCCAAAACCTAATAACTTTTATTTTCTTATCAAACTTATTTTCAATTATGACTAATTATATAAAAAAGAATATAAAAATAAACTTGGAGGCCAAAACCTAATAACTTTTATTTTCTTATCAAACTTATTTTCAATTATGACTAATTATATAAAAAAGAATATAAAAATAAACTTGGAGGCCAAAACCTAATAACTTTTATTTTCTTATCAAACTTATTTTCAATTATGACTAATTATATAAAAAAGAATATAAAAATAAACTTGGAGGCCAAAACCTAATAACTTTTATTTTCTTATCAAACTTATTTTCAATTATGACTAATTATATAAAAAAGAATATAAAAATAAACTTGGAGGCCAAAACCTAATAACTTTTATTTTCTTATCAAACTTATTTTCAATTATGACTAATTATATAAAAAAGAATATAAAAATAAACTTGGAGGCCAAAACCTAATAACTTTTATTTTCTTATCAAACTTATTTTCAATTATGACTAATTATATAAAAAAGAATATAAAAATAAACTTGGAGGCCAAAACCTAATAACTTTTATTTTCTTATCAAACTTCGTTTCAATTATGACTACTTATATAAAAAAGAATATAAAAATAAACTTGGAGGCCAAAACCTAATAACTTTTATTTTCTTATCAAACTTATTTTCAATTATGACTCATTATATAAAAAAGAATATAAAAATAAACTTGGAGGCCAAAACCTAATAACTTTTATTTTCTTATCAAACTTATTTTCAATTATGACTAATTATATAAAAAAGAATATAAAAATAAACTTGGAGGCCAAAACCTAATAACTTTTATTTTCTTATCAAACTTATTTTCAATTATGACTAATTATATAAAAAAGAATATAAAAATAAACTTGGAGGCCAAAACCTAATAACTTTTATTTTCTTATCAAACTTATTTTCAATTATGACTAATTATATAAAAAAGAATATAAAAATAAACTTGGAGGCCAAAACCTAATAACTTTTATTTTCTTATCAAACTTATTTTCAATTATGACTAATTATATAAAAAAGAATATAAAAATAAACTTGGAGGCCAAAACCTAATAACTTTTATTTTCTTATCAAACTTATTTTCAATTATGACTAATTATATAAAAAAGAATATAAAAATAAACTTGGAGGCCAAAACCTAATAACTTTTATTTTCTTATCAAACTTATTTTCAATTATGACTAATTATATAAAAAAGAATATAAAAATAAACTTGGAGGCCAAAACCTAATAACTTTTATTTTCTTATCAAACTTATTTTCAATTATGACTAATTATATAAAAAAGAATATAAAAATAAACTTGGAGGCCAAAACCTAATAACTTTTATTTTCTTATCAAACTTATTTTCAATTATGACTAATTATATAAAAAAGAATATAAAAATAAACTTGGAGGCCAAAACCTAAAAACCTGAAATTTCCTATCAAACTTATCTTCAAGTACGACTAATCATATAAAAAAGAATATAAAAATAAACTTGGAGGCCAAAACCTAATAACTTTTATTTTCTTATCAAACTTATTTCCAATTATGACTAATTATATAAAAAAGAATATAAAAATAAACTTGGAGGCCAAAACCTAATAACTTTTATTTTCTTATCAAACTTATTTTCAATTATGACTAATTATATAAAAAAGAATATAAAAATAAACTTGGAGGCCAAAACCTAATAACTTTTATTTTCTTATCAAACTTATTTTCAATTATGACTAATTATATAAAAAAGAATATAAAAATAAACTTGGAGGCCAAAACCTAATAACTTTTATTTTCTTATCAAACTTATTTTCAATTATGACTAATTATATAAAAAAGAATATAAAAATAAACTTGGAGGCCAAAACCTAATAACTTTTATTTTCTTATCAAACTTATTTTCAATTATGACTAATTATATAAAAAAGAATATAAAAATAAACTTGGAGGCCAAAACCTAATAACTTTTATTTTCTTATCAAACTTATTTTCAATTATGACTAATTATATAAAAAAGAATATAAAAATAAACTTGGAGGCCAAAACCTAATAACTTTTATTTTCTTATCAAACTTATTTTCAATTATGACTAATTATATAAAAAAGAATATAAAAATAAACTTGGAGGCCAAAACCTAATAACTTTTATTTTCTTATCAAACTTATTTTCAATTATGACTAATTATATAAAAAAGAATATAAAAATAAACTTGGAGGCCAAAACCTAATAACTTTTATTTTCTTATCAAACTTATTTTCAATTATGACTAATTATATAAAAAAGAATATAAAAATAAACTTGGAGGCCAAAACCTAATAACTTTTATTTTCTTATCAAACTTATTTTCAATTATGACTAATTATATAAAAAAGAATATAAAAATAAACTTGGAGGCCAAAACCTAATAACTTTTATTTTCTTATCAAACTTATTTTCAATTATGACTAATTATATAAAAAAGAATATAAAAATAAACTTGGAGGCCAAAACCTAATAACTTTTATTTTCTTATCAAACTTATTTTCAATTATGACTAATTATATAAAAAAGAATATAAAAATAAACTTGGAGGCCAAAACCTAATAACTTTTATTTTCTTATCAAACTTATTTTCAATTATGACTAATTATATAAAAAAGAATATAAAAATAAACTTGGAGGCCAAAACCTAATAACTTTTATTTTCTTATCAAACTTATTTTCAATTATGACTAATTATATAAAAAAGAATATAAAAATAAACTTGGAGGCCAAAACCTAATAACTTTTATTTTCTTATCAAACTTATTTTCAATTATGACTAATTATATAAAAAAGAATATAAAAATAAACTTGGAGGCCAAAACCTAATAACTTTTATTTTCTTATCAAACTTATTTTCAATTATGACTAATTATATAAAAAAGAATATAAAAATAAACTTGGAGGCCAAAACCTAATAACTTTTATTTTCTTATCAAACTTATTTTCAATTATGACTAATTATATAAAAAAGAATATAAAAATAAACTTGGAGGCCAAAACCTAATAACTTTTATTTTCTTATCAAACTTATTTTCAATTATGACTAATTATATAAAAAAGAATATAAAAATAAACTTGGAGGCCAAAACCTAATAACTTTTATTTTCTTATCAAACTTATTTTCAATTATGACTAATTATATAAAAAAGAATATAAAAATAAACTTGGAGGCCAAAACCTAATAACTTTTATTTTCTTATCAAACTTATTGTCAATTATGACTAATTATATAAAAACGAATATAAAAATAAACTTGGAGGCCAAAACCTAATAACTTTTATTTTCTTATCAAACTTATTTTCAATTATGACTAATTATATAAAAAAGAATATAAAAATAAACTTGGAGGCCAAAACCTAATAACTTTTATTTTCTTATCAAACTTATTTTCAATTATGACTAATTATATAAAAAAGAATATAAAAATAAACTTGGAGGCCAAAACCTAATAACTTTTAGTTTCTTATCAAACTTATTTTCAATTATGACTAATTATATAAAAAAGAATATAAAAATAAACTTGGAGGCCAAAACCTAATAACTTTTATTTTCTTATCAAACTTATTTTCAATTATGACTAATTATATAAAAAAGAATATAAAAATAAACTTGGAGGCCAAAACCTAATAACTTTTTTTTCTTATCAAACTTATTTTCAATTATGACTAATTATATAAAAAAGAATATAAAAATAAACTTGGAGGCCAAAACCTAATAACTTTTATTTTCTTATCAAACTTATTTTCAATTATGACTAATTATATAAAAAAGAATATAAAAATAAACTTGGAGGCCAAAACCTAATAACTTTTATTTTCTTATCAAACTTATTTTCAATTATGACTAATTATATAAAAAAGAATATAAAAATAAACTTGGAGGCCAAAACCTAATAACTTTTATTTTCTTATCAAACTTATTTTCAATTATGACTAATTATATAAAAAAGAATATAAAAATAAACTTGGAGGCCAAAACCTAATAACTTTTATTTTCTTATCAAACTTATTTTCAATTATGACTAATTATATAAAAAAGAATATAAAAATAAACTTGGAGGCCAAAACCTAATAACTTTTATTTTCTTATCAAACTTATTTTCAATTATGACTAATTATATAAAAAAGAATATAAAAATAAACTTGGAGGCCAAAACCTAATAACTTTTATTTTCTTATCAAACTTATTTTCAATTATGACTAATTATATAAAAAAGAATATAAAAATAAACTTGGAGGCCAAAACCTAATAACTTTTATTTTCTTATCAAACTTATTTTCAATTATGACTAATTATATAAAAAAGAATATAAAAATAAACTTGGAGGCCAAAACCTAATAACTTTTATTTTCTTATCAAACTTATTTTCAATTATGACTAATTATATAAAAAAGAATATAAAAATAAACTTGGAGGCCAAAACCTAATAACTTTTATTTTCTTATCAAACTTATTTTCAATTATGACTAATTATATAAAAAAGAATATAAAAATAAACTTGGAGGCCAAAACCTAATAACTTTTATTTTCTTATCAAACTTATTTTCAATTATGACTAATTATATAAAAAAGAATATAAAAATAAACTTGGAGGCCAAAACCTAATAACTTTTATTTTCTTATCAAACTTATTTTCAATTATGACTAATTATATAAAAAAGAATATAAAAATAAACTTGGAGGCCAAAACCTAATAACTTTTATTTTCTTATCAAACTTATTTTCAATTATGACTAATTATATAAAAAAGAATATAAAAATAAACTTGGAGGCCAAAACCTAATAACTTTTATTTTCTTATCAAACTTATTTTCAATTATGACTAATTATATAAAAAAGAATATAAAAATAAACTTGGAGGCCAAAACCTAATAACTTTTATTTTCTTATCAAACTTATTTTCAATTATGACTAATTATATAAAAAAGAATATAAAAATAAACTTGGAGGCCAAACGCTAATAACTTTTATTTTCTTATCAAACTTATTTTCAAGTATGACTAATTATATAAAAAAGAATATAAAAATAAACTTGGAGGCCAAAACCTAATAACTTTTATTTTCTTATCAAACTTATTTTCAATCATGACTAATTATATAAAAAAGAATATAAAAATAAACTTGGAGGCCAAAACCTAATAACTTTTATTTTCTTATCAAACTTATTTTCAATTATGACTAATTATATAAAAAAGAATATAAAAATAAACTTGGAGGCCAAAACCTAATAACTTTTATTTCCTTATCAAACTTATTTTCAATTATGACTAATTATATAAAAAAGAATATAAAAATAAACTTGGAGGCCAAAACCTAATAACTTTTATTTTCTTATCAAACTTATTTTCAATTATGACTAATTATATAAAAAAGAATATAAAAATAAACTTGGAGGCCAAAACCTAATAACTTTTATTTTCTTATCAAACTTATTTTCAATTATGACTAATTATATAAAAAAGAATATAAAAATAAACTTGGAGGCCAAAACCTAATAACTTTTATTTTCTTATCAAACTTATTTTCAATTATGACTAATTATATAAAAAAGAATATAAAAATAAACTTGGAGGCCAAAACCTAATAACTTTTATTTTCTTATCAAACTTATTTTCAATTATGACTAATTATATAAAAAAGAATATAAAAATAAACTTGGAGGCCAAAACCTAATAACTTTTATTTTCTTATCAAACTTATTTTCAATTATGACTAATTATATAAAAAAGAATATAAAAATAAACTTGGAGGCCAAAACCTAATAACTTTTATTTTCTTATCAAACTTATTTTCAATTATGACTAATTATATAAAAAAGAATATAAAAATAAACTTGGAGGCCAAAACCTAATAACTTTTATTTTCTTATCAAACTTATTTTCAATTATGACTAATTATATAAAAAAGAATATAAAAATAAACTTGGAGGCCAAAACCTAATAACTTTTATTTTCTTATCAAACTTATTTTCAATTATGACTAATTATATAAAAAAGAATATAAAAATAAACTTGGAGGCCAAAACCTAATAACTTTTATTTTCTTATCAAACTTATTTTCAATTATGACTAATTATATAAAAAAGAATATAAAAATAAACTTGGAGGCCAAAACCTAATAACTTTTATTTTCTTATCAAACTTATTTTCAATTATGACTAATTATATAAAAAAGAATATAAAAATAAACTTGGAGGCCAAAACCTAATAACTTTTATTTTCTTATCAAACTTATTTTCAATTATGACTAATTATATAAAAAAGAATATAAAAATAAACTTGGAGGCCAAAACCTAATAACTTTTATTTTCTTATCAAACTTATTTTCAATTATGACTAATTATATAAAAAAGAATATAAAAATAAACTTGGAGGCCAAAACCTAATAACTTTTATTTTCTTATCAAACTTATTTTCAATTATGACTAATTATATAAAAAAGAATATAAAAATAAACTTGGAGGCCAAAACCTAATAACTTTTATTTTCTTATCAAACTTATTTTCAATTATGACTAATTATATAAAAAAGAATATAAAAATAAACTTGGAGGCCAAAACCTAATAACTTTTATTTTCTTATCAAACTTATTTTCAATTATGACTAATTATATAAAAAAGAATATAAAAATAAACTTGGAGGCCAAAACCTAATAACTTTTATTTTCTTATCAAACTTATTTTCAATTATGACTAATTATATAAAAAAGAATATAAAAATAAACTTGGAGGCCAAAACCTAATAACTTTTATTTTCTTATCAAACTTATTTTCAATTATGACTAATTATATAAAAAAGAATATAAAAATAAACTTGGAGGCCAAAACCTAATAACTTTTATTTTCTTATCAAACTTATTTTCAATTATGACTAATTATATAAAAAAGAATATAAAAATAAACTTGGAGGCCAAAACCTAATAACTTTTATTTTCTTATCAAACTTATTTTCAATTATGACTAATTATATAAAAAAGAATATAAAAATAAACTTGGAGGCCAAAACCTAATAACTTTTATTTTCTTATCAAACTTATTTTCAATTATGACTAATTATATAAAAAAGAATATAAAAATAAACTTGGAGGCCAAAACCTAATAACTTTTATTTTCTTATCAAACTTATTTTCAATTATGACTAATTATATAAAAAAGAATATAAAAATAAACTTGGAGGCCAAAACCTAATAACTTTTATTTTCTTATCAAACTTATTTTCAATTATGACTAATTATATAAAAAAGAATATAAAAATAAACTTGGAGGCCAAAACCTAATAACTTTTATTTTCTTATCAAACTTATTTTCAATTATGACTAATTATATAAAAAAGAATATAAAAATAAACTTGGAGGCCAAAACCTAATAACTTTTATTTTCTTATCAAACTTATTTTCAATTATGACTAATTATATAAAAAAGAATATAAAAATAAACTTGGAGGCCAAAACCTAATAACTTTTATTTTCTTATCAAACTTATTTTCAATTATGACTAATTATATAAAAAAGAATATAAAAATAAACTTGGAGGCCAAAACCTAATAACTTTTATTTTCTTATCAAACTTATTTTCAATTATGACTAATTATATAAAAAAGAATATAAAAATAAACTTGGAGGCCAAAACCTAATAACTTTTATTTTCTTATCAAACTTATTTTCAATTATGACTAATTATATAAAAAAGAATATAAAAATAAACTTGGAGGCCAAAACCTAATAACTTTTATTTTCTTATCAAACTTATTTTCAATTATGACTAATTATATAAAAAAGAATATAAAAATAAACTTGGAGGCCAAAACCTAATAACTTTTATTTTCTTATCAAACTTATTTTCAATTATGACTAATTATATAAAAAAGAATATAAAAATAAACTTGGAGGCCAAAACCTAATAACTTTTATTTTCTTATCAAACTTATTTTCAATTATGACTAATTATATAAAAAAGAATATAAAAATAAACTTGGAGGCCAAAACCTAATAACTTTTATTTTCTTATCAAACTTATTTTCAATTATGACTAATTATATAAAAAAGAATATAAAAATAAACTTGGAGGCCAAAACCTAATAACTTTTATTTTCTTATCAAACTTATTTTCAATTATGACTAATTATATAAAAAAGAATATAAAAATAAACTTGGAGGCCAAAACCTAATAACTTTTATTTTCTTATCAAACTTATTTTCAATTATGACTAATTATATAAAAAAGAATATAAAAATAAACTTGGAGGCCAAAACCTAATAACTTTTATTTTCTTATCAAACTTATTTTCAATTATGACTAATTATATAAAAAAGAATATAAAAATAAACTTGGAGGCCAAAACCTAATAACTTTTATTTTCTTATCAAACTTATTTTCAATTATGACTAATTATATAAAAAAGAATATAAAAATAAACTTGGAGGCCAAAACCTAATAACTTTTATTTTCTTATCAAACTTATTTTCAATTATGACTAATTATATAAAAAAGAATATAAAAATAAACTTGGAGGCCAAAACCTAATAACTTTTATTTTCTTATCAAACTTATTTTCAATTATGACTAATTATATAAAAAAGAATATAAAAATAAACTTGGAGGCCAAAACCTAATAACTTTTATTTTCTTATCAAACTTATTTTCAATTATGACTAATTATATAAAAAAGAATATAAAAATAAACTTGGAGGCCAAAACCTAATAACTTTTATTTTCTTATCAAACTTATTTTCAATTATGACTAATTATATAAAAAAGAATATAAAAATAAACTTGGAGGCCAAAACCTAATAACTTTTATTTTCTTATCAAACTTATTTTCAATTATGACTAATTATATAAAAAAGAATATAAAAATAAACTTGGAGGCCAAAACCTAATAACTTTTATTTTCTTATCAAACTTATTTTCAATTATGACTAATTATATAAAAAAGAATATAAAAATAAACTTGGAGGCCAAAACCTAATAACTTTTATTTTCTTATCAAACTTATTTTCAATTATGACTAATTATATAAAAAAGAATATAAAAATAAACTTGGAGGCCAAAACCTAATAACTTTTATTTTCTTATCAAACTTATTTTCAATTATGACTAATTATATAAAAAAGAATATAAAAATAAACTTGGAGGCCAAAACCTAATAACTTTTATTTTCTTATCAAACTTATTTTCAATTATGACTAATTATATAAAAAAGAATATAAAAATAAACTTGGAGGCCAAAACCTAATAACTTTTATTTTCTTATCAAACTTATTTTCAATTATGACTAATTATATAAAAAAGAATATAAAAATAAACTTGGAGGCCAAAACCTAATAACTTTTATTTTCTTATCAAACTTATTTTCAATTATGACTAATTATATAAAAAAGAATATAAAAATAAACTTGGAGGCCAAAACCTAATAACTTTTATTTTCTTATCAAACTTATTTTCAATTATGACTAATTATATAAAAAAGAATATAAAAATAAACTTGGAGGCCAAAACCTAATAACTTTTATTTTCTTATCAAACTTATTTTCAATTATGACTAATTATATAAAAAAGAATATAAAAATAAACTTGGAGGCCAAAACCTAATAACTTTTATTTTCTTATCAAACTTATTTTCAATTATGACTAATTATATAAAAAAGAATATAAAAATAAACTTGGAGGCCAAAACCTAATAACTTTTATTTTCTTATCAAACTTATTTTCAATTATGACTAATTATATAAAAAAGAATATAAAAATAAACTTGGAGGCCAAAACCTAATAACTTTTATTTTCTTATCAAACTTATTTTCAATTATGACTAATTATATAAAAAAGAATATAAAAATAAACTTGGAGGCCA
This sequence comes from Meloidogyne incognita, assembly GCA_036172945.1. Taxonomy (NCBI): domain Eukaryota; kingdom Metazoa; phylum Nematoda; class Chromadorea; order Rhabditida; family Meloidogynidae; genus Meloidogyne; species Meloidogyne incognita. Next base: position 782,980 of record JARQAC010000011.1, read on the forward strand.
AAACCTAATAACTTTTATTTTCTTATCAAACTTATTTTCAATTATGACTAATTATATAAAAAAGAATATAAAAATAAACTTGGAGGCCAAAACCTAATAACTTTTATTTTCTTATCAAACTTATTTTCAATTATGACTAATTATATAAAAAAGAATATAAAAATAAACTTGGAGGCCAAAACCTAATAACTTTTATTTTCTTATCAAACTTATTTTCAATTATGACTAATTATATAAAAAAGAATATAAAAATAAACTTGGAGGCCAAAACCTAATAACTTTTATTTTCTTATCAAACTTATTTTCAATTATGACTAATTATATAAAAAAGAATATAAAAATAAACTTGGAGGCCAAAACCTAATAACTTTTATTTTCTTATCAAACTTATTTTCAATTTTTACTAATTATATTTAGAAGAAATTAAAAATAAACTTGAAGGCCAAAACCTAATAACTTTTATTTTCTTATCAAACTTATTTTCAATTATGACTAATTATATAAAAAAGAATATAAAAATAAACTTGGAGGCCAAAACCTAATAACTTTTATTTTCTGATCAATCTTATTTTAAATACTGGCTAATTATATAAAAAAGAATATAAAAATAAACTTGGAGGCCAAAACGTAATAACTTTTATTTTCTTATCAAACTTATTTTCAATTATGACTAATTATATAAAAAAGAATATAAAAATAAACTTGGAGGCCAAAACCTAATAACTTTTATTTTCTTATCAAACTTATTTTCAATTATGACTAATTATATAAAAAAGAATATAAAAATAAACTTGGAGGCCAAAACCTAATAACTTGTATGTTCTGATCGAACTTATTTTCGATTATGACTTATTATGTAAAAAAAAATATAAAAATAAACTTGGAGGCCAAAACCTAATAACTTTTATTTTCTTATCAAACTTATTTTCAATTATGACTAATTATATAAAAAAGAATATAAAAATAAACTTGGAGGCCAAAACCTAATAACTTTTATTTTCTTATCAAACTTATTTTCAATTATGACTAATTATATAAAAAAGAATATAAAAATAAACTTGGAGGCCAAAACCTAATAACTTTTATTTTCTTATCAAACTTATTTTCAATTATGACTAATTATATAAAAAAGAATATAAAAATAAACTTGGAGGCCAAAACCTAATAACTTTTATTTTCTTATCAAACTTATTTTCAATTATGACTAATTATATAAAAAAGAATATAAAAATAAACTTGGAGGCCAAAACCTAATAACTTTTATTTTCTTATCAAACTTATTTTCAATTATGACTAATTATATAAAAAAGAATATAAAAATAAACTTGGAGGCCAAAACCTAATAACTTTTATTTTCTTATCAAACTTATTTTCAATTATGACTAATTATATAAAAAAGAATATAAAAATAAACTTGGAGGCCAAAACCTAATAACTTTTATTTTCTTATCAAACTTATTTTCAATTATGACTAATTATATAAAAAAGAATATAAAAATAAACTTGGAGGCCAAAACCTAATAACTTTTATTTTCTTATCAAACTTATTTTCAATTATGACTAATTATATAAAAAAGAATATAAAAATAAACTTGGAGGCCAAAACCTAATAACTTTTATTTTCTTATCAAACTTATTTTCAATTATGACTAATTATATAAAAAAGAATATAAAAATAAACTTGGAGGCCAAAACCTAATAACTTTTATTTTCTTATCAAACTTATTTTCAATTATGACTAATTATATAAAAAAGAATATAAAAATAAACTTGGAGGCCAAAACCTAATAACTTTTATTTTCTTATCAAACTTATTTTCAATTATGACTAATTATATAAAAAAGAATATAAAAATAAACTTGGAGGCCAAAACCTAATAACTTTTATTTTCTTATCAAACTTATTTTCAATTATGACTAATTATATAAAAAAGAATATAAAAATAAACTTGGAGGCCAAAACCTAATAACTTTTATTTTCTTATCCAACTTATTTTCAATTATGACTAATTATATAAAAAAGAATATAAAAATAAACTTTGAGGCCAAAACCTAATAACTTTTATTTTCTTATCAAACTTATTTTCAATTATGACTAATTATATAAAAAAGAATATAAAAATAAACTTGGAGGCCAAAACCTAATAACTTTTATTTTCTTATCAAACTTATTTTCAATTATGACTAATTATATAAAAAAGAATATAAAAATAAACTTGGAGGCCAAAACCTAATAACTTTTATTTTCTTATCAAACTTATTTTCAATTATGACTAATTATATAAAAAAGAATATAAAAATAAACTTGGAGGCCAAAACCTAATAACTTTTATTTTCTTATCAAACTTATTTTCAATTATGACTAATTATATAAAAAAGAATATAAAAATAAACTTGGAGGCCAAAACCTAATAACTTTTATTTTCTTATCAAACTTATTTTCAATTATGACTAATTATATAAAAAAGAATATAAAAATAAACTTGGAGGCCAAAACCTAATAACTTTTATTTTCTTATCAAACTTATTTTCAATTATGACTAATTATATAAAAAAGAATATAAAAATAAACTTGGAGGCCAAAACCTAATAACTTTTATTTTCTTATCAAACTTATTTTCAATTATGACTAATTATATAAAAAAGAATATAAAAATAAACTTGGAGGCCAAAACCTAATAACTTTTATTTTCTTATCAAACTTATTTTCAATTATGACTAATTATATAAAAAAGAATATAAAAATAAACTTGGAGGCCAAAACCTAATAACTTTTATTTTCTTATCAAACTTATTTTCAATTATGACTAATTATATAAAAAAGAATATAAAAATAAACTTGGAGGCCAAAACCTAATAACTTTTATTTTCTTATCAAACTTATTTTCAATTATGACTAATTATATAAAAAAGAATATAAAAATAAACTTGGAGGCCAAAACCTAATAACTTTTATTTTCTTATCAAACTTATTTTCAATTATGACTAATTATATAAAAAAGAATATAAAAATAAACTTGGAGGCCAAAACCTAATAACTTTTATTTTCTTATCAAACTTATTTTCAATTATGACTAATTATATAAAAAAGAATATAAAAATAAACTTGGAGGCCGAAACGTAATAACTTTTATTTTCTTATCAAACTTATTTTCAATTATGACTAATTATATAAAAAAGAATATAAAAATAAACTTGGAGGCCAAAACCTAATAACTTTTATTTTCTTATCAAACTTATTTTCAATTATGACTAATTATATAAAAAAGAATATAAAAATAAACTTGGAGGCCAAAACCTAATAACTTTTATTTTCTTATCAAACTTATTTTCAATTATGACTAATTATATAAAAAAGAATATAAAAATAAACTTGGAGGCCAAAACCTAATAACTTTTATTTTCTTATCAAACTTATTTTCAATTATGACTAATTATATAAAAAAGAATATAAAAATAAACTTGGAGGCCAAAACCTAATAACTTTTATTTTCTTATCAAACTTATTTTCAATTATGACTAATTATATAAAAAAGAATATAAAAATAAACTTGGAGGCCAAAACCTAATAACTTTTATTTTCTTATCAAACTTATTTTCAATTATGACTAATTATATAAAAAAGAATATAAAAATAAACTTGGAGGCCAAAACCTAATAACTTTTATTTTCTTATCAAACTTATTTTCAATTATGACTAATTATATAAAAAAGAATATAAAAATAAACTTGGAGGCCAAAACCTAATAACTTTTATTTTCTTATCAAACTTATTTTCAATTATGACTAATTATATAAAAAAGAATATAAAAATAAACTTGGAGGCCAAAACCTAATAACTTTTATTTTCTTATCAAACTTATTTTCAATTATGACTAATTATATAAAAAAGAATATAAAAATAAACTTGGAGGCCAAAACCTAATAACTTTTATTTTCTTATCAAACTTATTTTCAATTATGACTAATTATATAAAAAAGAATATAAAAATAAACTTGGAGGCCAAAACCTAATAACTTTTATTTTCTTATCAAACTTATTTTCAATTATGACTAATTATATAAAAAAGAATATAAAAATAAACTTGGAGGCCAAAACCTAATAACTTTTATTTTCTTATCAAACTTATTTTCAATTATGACTAATTATATAAAAAAGAATATAAAAATAAACTTGGAGGCCAAAACCTAATAACTTTTATTTTCTTATCAAACTTATTTTCAATTATGACTAATTATATAAAAAAGAATATAAAAATAAACTTGGAGGCCAAAACCTAATAACTTTTATTTTCTTATCAAACTTATTTTCAATTATGACTAATTATATAAAAAAGAATATAAAAATAAACTTGGAGGCCAAAACCTAATAACTTTTATTTTCTTATCAAACTTATTTTCAATTATGACTAATTATATAAAAAAGAATATAAAAATAAACTTGGAGGCCAAAACCTAATAACTTTTATTTTCTTATCAAACTTATTTTCAATTATGACTAATTATATAAAAAAGAATATAAAAATAAACTTGGAGGCCAAAACCTAATAACTTTTATTTTCTTATCAAACTTATTTTCAATTATGACTAATTATATAAAAAAGAATATAAAAATAAACTTGGAGGCCAAAACCTAATAACTTTTATTTTCTTATCAAACTTATTTTCAATTATGACTAATTATATAAAAAAGAATATAAAAATAAACTTGGAGGCCAAAACCTAATAACTTTTATTTTCTTATCAAACTTATTTTCGATTATGACTAATTATATAAAAAAGAATATAAAAATAAACTTGGAGGCCAAAACCTAATAACTTTTATTTTCTTATCAAACTTATTTTCAATTATGACTAATTATATAAAAAAGAATATAAAAATAAACTTGGAGGCCAAAACCTAATAACTTTTATTTTCTTATCAAACTTATTTTCAATTATGACTAATTATATAAAAAAGAATATAAAAATAAACTTGGAGGCCAAAACCTAATAACTTTTATTTTCTTATCAAACTTATTTTCAATTATGACTAATTATATAAAAAAGAATATAAAAATAAACTTGGAGGCCAAAACCTAATAACTTTTATTTTCTTATCAAACTTATTTTCAATTATGACTAATTATATAAAAAAGAATATAAAAATAAACTTGGAGGCCAAAACCTAATAACTTTTATTTTCTTATCAAACTTATTCTCAATTATGACTAATTATATAAAAAAGAATATAAAAATAAACTTGGAGGCCAAAACCTAATAACTTTTATTTTCTTATCAAACTTATTTTCAATTATGACTAATTATATAAAAAAGAATATAAAAATAAACTTGGAGGCCAAAACCTAATAACTTTTATTTTCTTATCAAACTTATTTTCAATTATGACTAATTATATAAAAAAGAATATAAAAATAAACTTGGAGGCCAAAACCTAATAACTTTTATTTTCTTATCAAACTTATTTTCAATTATGACTAATTATATAAAAAAGAATATAAAAATAAACTTGGAGGCCAAAACCTAATAACTTTTATTTTCTTATCAAACTTATTTTCAATTATGACTAATTATATAAAAAAGAATATAAAAATAAACTTGGAGGCCAAAACCTAATAACTTTTATTTTCTTATCAAACTTATTTTCAATTATGACTAATTATATAAAAAAGAATATAAAAATAAACTTGGAGGCCAAAACCTAATAACTTTTATTTTCTTATCAAACTTATTTTCAATTATGACTAATTATATAAAAAAGAATATAAAAATAAACTTGGAGGCCAAAACCTAATAACTTTTATTTTCTTATCAAACTTATTTTCAATTATGACTAATTATATAAAAAAGAATATAAAAATAAACTTGGAGGCCAAAACCTAATAACTTTTATTTTCTTATCAAACTTATTTTCAATTATGACTAATTATATAAAAAAGAATATAAAAATAAACTTGGAGGCCAAAACCTAATAACTTTTATTTTCTTATCAAACTTATTTTCAATTATGACTAATTATATAAAAAAGAATATAAAAATAAACTTGGAGGCCAAAACCTAATAACTTTTATTTTCTTATCAAACTTATTTTCAATTATGACTAATTATATAAAAAAGAATATAAAAATAAACTTGGAGGCCAAAACCTAATAACTTTTATTTTCTTATCAAACTTATTTTCAATTATGACTAATTATATAAAAAAGAATATAAAAATAAACTTGGAGGCCAAAACCTAATAACTTTTATTTTCTTATCAAACTTATTTTCAATTATGACTAATTATATAAAAAAGAATATAAAAATAAACTTGGAGGCCAAAACCTAATAACTTTTATTTTCTTATCAAACTTATTTTCAATTATGACTAATTATATAAAAAAGAATATAAAAATAAACTTGGAGGCCAAAACCTAATAACTTTTATTTTCTTATCAAACTTATTTTCAATTATGACTAATTATATAAAAAAGAATATAAAAATAAACTTGGAGGCCAAAACCTAATAACTTTTATTTTCTTATCAAACTTATTTTCAATTATGACTAATTATATAAAAAAGAATATAAAAATAAACTTGGAGGCCAAAACCTAATAACTTTTATTTTCTTATCAAACTTATTTTCAATTATGACTAATTATATAAAAAAGAATATAAAAATAAACTTGGAGGCCAAAACCTAATAACTTTTATTTTCTTATCAAACTTATTTTCAATTATGACTAATTATATAAAAAAGAATATAAAAATAAACTTGGAGGCCAAAACCTAATAACTTTTATTTTCTTATCAAACTTATTTTCAATTATGACTAATTATATAAAAAAGAATATAAAAATAAACTTGGAGGCCAAAACCTAATAACTTTTATTTTCTTATCAAACTTATTTTCAATTATGACTAATTATATAAAAAAGAATATAAAAATAAACTTGGAGGCCAAAACCTAATAACTTTTATTTTCTTATCAAACTTATTTTCAATTATGACTAATTATATAAAAAAGAATATAAAAATAAACTTGGAGGCCAAAACCTAATAACTTTTATTTTCTTATCAAACTTATTTTCAATTATGACTAATTATATAAAAAAGAATATAAAAATAAACTTGGAGGCCAAAACCTAATAACTTTTATTTTCTTATCAAACTTATTTTCAATTATGACTAATTATATAAAAAAGAATATAAAAATAAACTTGGAGGCCAAAACCTAATAACTTTTATTTTCTTATCAAACTTATTTTCAATTATGACTAATTATATAAAAAAGAATATAAAAATAAACTTGGAGGCCAAAACCTAATAACTTTTATTTTCTTATCAAACTTATTTTCAATTATGACTAATTATATAAAAAAGAATATAAAAATAAACTTGGAGGCCAAAACCTAATAACTTTTATTTTCTTATCAAACTTATTTTCAATTATGACTAATTATATAAAAAAGAATATAAAAATAAACTTGGAGGCCAAAACCTAATAACTTTTATTTTCTTATCAAACTTATTTTCAATTATGACTAATTATATAAAAAAGAATATAAAAATAAACTTGGAGGCCAAAACCTAATAACTTTTATTTTCTTATCAAACTTATTTTCAATTATGACTAATTATATAAAAAAGAATATAAAAATAAACTTGGAGGCCAAAACCTAATAACTTTTATTTTCTTATCAAACTTATTTTCAATTATGACTAATTATATAAAAAAGAATATAAAAATAAACTTGGAGGCCAAAACCTAATAACTTTTATTTTCTTATCCAACTTATTTTCAATTATGACTCATTATCTACACACGACCATAAAAATAACCTTGGAGGCCAAAACCTAATCACTTTTATTTTCTTATCCACCTTATTTTCAATTATGCCTAATTATCTAAAAAAGAATCTAAAAATAAACTTGGAGGCCAAAACCTAATAACTTTTATTTTCTTATCAAACTTATTTTCAATTATGACTAATTATATAAAAAAGAATATAAAAATAAACTTGGAGGCCAAAACCTAATAACTTTTATTTTCTTATCAAACTTATTTTCAATTATGACTAATTATATAAAAAAGAATATAAAAATAAACTTGGAGGCCAAAACCTAATAACTTTTATTTTCTTATCAAACTTATTTTCAATTATGACTAATTATATAAAAAAGAATATAAAAATAAACTTGGAGGCCAAAACCTAATAACTTTTATTTTCTTATCAAACTTATTTTCAATTATGACTAATTATATAAAAAAGAATATAAAAATAAACTTGGAGGCCAAAACCTAATAACATTTATTTTCTTATCAAACTTATTTTCAATTATGACTAATTATATAAAAAAGAATATAAAAATAAACTTTGAGGCCAAAACCTAATAACTTTTATTTTCTTATCAAACTTATTTTCAATTATGACTAATTATATAAAAAAGAATATAAAAATAAACTTGGAGGCCAAAACCTAATAACTTTTATTTTCTTATCAAACTTATTTTCAATTATGACTAATTATATAAAAAAGAATATAAAAATAAACTTGGAGGCCAAAACCTAATAACTTTTATTTTCTTATCAAACTTATTTTCAATTATGACTAATTATATAAAAAAGAATATAAAAATAAACTTGGAGGCCAAAACCTAATAACTTTTATTTTCTTATCAAACTTATTTTCAATTATGACTAATTATATAAAAAAGAATATAAAAATAAACTTGGAGGCCAAAACCTAATAACTTTTATTTTCTTATCAAACTTATTTTCAATTATGACTAATTATATAAAAAAGAATATAAAAATAAACTTGGAGGCCAAAACCTAATAACTTTTATTTTCTTATCAAACTTATTTTCAATTATGACTAATTATATAAAAAAGAATATAAAAATAAACTTGGAGGCCAAAACCTAATAACTTTTATTTTCTTATCAAACTTATTTTCAATTATGACTAATTATATAAAAAAGAATATAAAAATAAACTTGGAGGCCAAAACCTAATAACTTTTATTTTCTTATCAAACTTATTTTCAATTATGACTAATTATATAAAAAAGAATATAAAAATAAACTTGGAGGCCAAAACCTAATAACTTTTATTTTCTTATCAAACTTATTTTCAATTATGACTAATTATATAAAAAAGAATATAAAAATAAACTTGGAGGCCAAAACCTAATAACTTTTATTTTCTTATCAAACTTATTTTCAATTATGACTAATTATATAAAAAAGAATATAAAAATAAACTTGGAGGCCAAAACCTAATAACTTTTATTTTCTTATCAAACTTATTTTCAATTATGACTAATTATATAAAAAAGAATATAAAAATAAACTTGGAGGCCAAAACCTAATAACTTTTATTTTCTTATCAAACTTATTTTCAATTATGACTAATTATATAAAAAAGAATATAAAAATAAACTTGGAGGCCAAAACCTAATAACTTTTATTTTCTTATCAAACTTATTTTCAATTATGACTAATTATATAAAAAAGAATATAAAAATAAACTTGGAGGCCAAAACCTAATAACTTTTATTTTCTTATCAAACTTATTTTCAATTATGACTAATTATATAAAAAAGAATATAAAAATAAACTTGGAGGCCAAAACCTAATAACTTTTATTTTCTTATCAAACTTATTTTCAATTATGACTAATTATATAAAAAAGAATATAAAAATAAACTTGGAGGCCAAAACCTAATAACTTTTATTTTCTTATCAAACTTATTTTCAATTATGACTAATTATATAAAAAAGAATATAAAAATAAACTTGGAGGCCAAAACCTAATAACTTTTATTTTCTTATCAAACTTATTTTCAATTATGACTAATTATATAAAAAAGAATATAAAAATAAACTTGGAGGCCAAAACCTAATAACTTTTATTTTCTTATCAAACTTATTTTCAATTATGACTAAGTATATAAAAAAGAATAGAAAAATAAACTTGGAGGCCAAAACCTAATAACTTTTATTTTCTTATCAAACTTATTTTCAATTATGACTAATTATATAAAAAAGAATATAAAAATAAACTTGGAGGCCAAAACCTAATAACTTTTATTTTCTTATCAAACTTATTTTCAATTATGACTAATTATATAAAAAAGAATATAAAAATAAACTTGGAGGCCAAAACCTAATAACTTTTATTTTCTTATCAAACTTATTTTCAATTATGACTAATTATATAAAAAAGAATATAAAAATAAACTTGGAGGCCAAAACCTAATAACTTTTATTTTCTTATCAAACTTATTTTCAATTATGACTAATTATATAAAAAAGAATATAAAAATAAACTTGGAGGCCAAAACCTAATAACTTTTATTTTCTTATCAAACTTATTTTCAATTATGACTAATTATATAAAAAAGAATATAAAAATAAACTTGGAGGCCAAAACCTAATAACTTTTATTTTCTTATCAAACTTATTTTCAATTATGACTAATTATATAAAAAAGAATATAAAAATAAACTTGGAGGCCAAAACCTAATAACTTTTATTTTCTTATCAAACTTATTTTCAATTATGACTAATTATATAAAAAAGAATATAAAAATAAACTTGGAGGCCAAAACCTAATAACTTTTATTTTCTTATCAAACTTATTTTCAATTATGACTAATTATATAAAAAAGAATATAAAAATAAACTTGGAGGCCAAAACCTAATAACTTTTATTTTCTTATCAAACTTATTTTCAATTATGACTAATTATATAAAAAAGAATATAAAAATAAACTTGGAGGCCAAAACCTAATAACTTTTATTTTCTTATCAAACTTATTTTCAATTATGACTAATTATATAAAAAAGAATATAAAAATAAACTTGGAGGCCAAAACCTAATAACTTTTATTTTCTTATCAAACTTATTTTCAATTATGACTAATTATATAAAAAAGAATATAAAAATAAACTTGGAGGCCAAAACCTAATAACTTTTATTTTCTTATCAAACTTATTTTCAATTATGACTAATTATATAAAAAAGAATATAAAAATAAACTTGGAGGCCAAAACCTAATAACTTTTATTTTCTTATCAAACTTATTTTCAATTATGACTAATTATATAAAAAAGAATATAAAAATAAACTTGGAGGCCAAAACCTAATAACTTTTATTTTCTTATCAAACTTATTTTCAATTATGACTAATTATATAAAAAAGAATATAAAAATAAACTTGGAGGCCAAAACCTAATAACTTTTATTTTCTTATCAAACTTATTTTCAATTATGACTAATTATATAAAAAAGAATATAAAAATAAACTTGGAGGCCAAAACCTAATAACTTTTATTTTCTTATCAAACTTATTTTCAATTATGACTAATTATATAAAAAAGAATATAAAAATAAACTTGGAGGCCAAAACCTAATAACTTTTATTTTCTTATCAAACTTATTTTCAATTATGACTAATTATATAAAAAAGAATATAAAAATAAACTTGGAGGCCAAAACCTAATAACTTTTATTTTCTTATCAAACTTATTTTCAATTATGACTAATTATATAAAAAAGAATATAAAAATAAACTTGGAGGCCAAAACCTAATAACTTTTATTTTCTTATCAAACTTATTTTCAATTATGACTAATTATATAAAAAAGAATATAAAAATAAACTTGGAGGCCAAAACCTAATAACTTTTATTTTCTTATCAAACTTATTTTCAATTATGACTAATTATATAAAAAAGAATATAAAAATAAACTTGGAGGCCAAAACCTAATAACTTTTATTTTCTTATCAAACTTATTTTCAATTATGACTAATTATATAAAAAAGAATATAAAAATAAACTTGGAGGCCAAAACCTAATAACTTTTATTTTCTTATCAAACTTATTTTCAATTATGACTAATTATATAAAAAAGAATATAAAAATAAACTTGGAGGCCAAAACCTAATAACTTTTATTTTCTTATCAAACTTATTTTCAATTATGACTAATTATATAAAAAAGAATATAAAAATAAACTTGGAGGCCAAAACCTAATAACTTTTATTTTCTTATCAAACTTATTTTCAATTATGACTAATTATATAAAAAAGAATATAAAAATAAACTTGGAGGCCAAAACCTAATAACTTTTATTTTCTTATCAAACTTATTTTCAATTATGACTAATTATATAAAAAAGAATATAAAAATAAACTTGGAGGCCAAAACCTAATAACTTTTATTTTCTTATCAAACTTATTTTCAATTATGACTAATTATATAAAAAAGAATATAAAAATAAACTTGGAGGCCAAAACCTAATAACTTTTATTTTCTTATCAAACTTATTTTCAATTATGACTAATTATATAAAAAAGAATATAAAAATAAACTTGGAGGCCAAAACCTAATAACTTTTATTTTCTTATCAAACTTATTTTCAATTATGACTAATTATATAAAAAAGAATATAAAAATAAACTTGGAGGCCAAAACCTAATAACTTTTATTTTCTTATCAAACTTATTTTCAATTATGACTAATTATATAAAAAAGAATATAAAAATAAACTTGGAGGCCAAAACCTAATAACTTTTATTTTCTTATCAAACTTATTTTCAATTATGACTAATTATATAAAAAAGAATATAAAAATAAACTTGGAGGCCAAAACCTAATAACTTTTATTTTCTTATCAAACTTATTTTCAATTATGACTAATTATATAAAAAAGAATATAAAAATAAACTTGGAGGCCAAAACCTAATAACTTTTATTTTCTTATCAAACTTATTTTCAATTATGACTAATTATATAAAAAAGAATATAAAAATAAACTTGGAGGCCAAAACCTAATAACTTTTATTTTCTTATCAAACTTATTTTCAATTATGACTAATTATATAAAAAAGAATATAAAAATAAACTTGGAGGCCAAAACCTAATAACTTTTATTTTCTTATCAAACTTATTTTCAATTATGACTAATTATATAAAAAAGAATATAAAAATAAACTTGGAGGCCAAAACCTAATAACTTTTATTTTCTTATCAAACTTATTTTCAATTATGACTAATTATATAAAAAAGAATATAAAAATAAACTTGGAGGCCAAAACCTAATAACTTTTATTTTCTTATCAAACTTATTTTCAATTATGACTAATTATATAAAAAAGAATATAAAAATAAACTTGGAGGCCAAAACCTAATAACTTTTATTTTCTTATCAAACTTATTTTCAATTATGACTAATTATATAAAAAAGAATATAAAAATAAACTTGGAGGCCAAAACCTAATAACTTTTATTTTCTTATCAAACTTATTTTCAATTATGACTAATTATATAAAAAAGAATATAAAAATAAACTTGGAGGCCAAAACCTAATAACTTTTATTTTCTTATCAAACTTATTTTCAATTATGACTAATTATATAAAAAAGAATATAAAAATAAACTTGGAGGCCAAAACCTAATAACTTTTATTTTCTTATCAAACTTATTTTCAATTATGACTAATTATATAAAAAAGAATATAAAAATAAACTTGGAGGCCAAAACCTAATAACTTTTATTTTCTTATCAAACTTATTTTCAATTATGACTAATTATATAAAAAAGAATATAAAAATAAACTTGGAGGCCAAAACCTAATAACTTTTATTTTCTTATCAAACTTATTTTCAATTATGACTAATTATATAAAAAAGAATATAAAAATAAACTTGGAGGCCAAAACCTAATAACTTTTATTTTCTTATCAAACTTATTTTCAATTATGACTAATTATATAAAAAAGAATATAAAAATAAACTTGGAGGCCAAAACCTAATAACTTTTATTTTCTTATCAAACTTATTTTCAATTATGACTAATTATATAAAAAAGAATATAAAAATAAACTTGGAGGCCAAAACCTAATAACTTTTATTTTCTTATCAAACTTATTTTCAATTATGACTAATTATATAAAAAAGAATATAAAAATAAACTTGGAGGCCAAAACCTAATAACTTTTATTTTCTTATCAAACTTATTTTCAATTATGACTAATTATATAAAAAAGAATATAAAAATAAACTTGGAGGCCAAAACCTAATAACTTTTATTTTCTTATCAAACTTATTTTCAATTATGACTAATTATATAAAAAAGAATATAAAAATAAACTTGGAGGCCAAAACCTAATAACTTTTATTTTCTTATCAAACTTATTTTCAATTATGACTAATTATATAAAAAAGAATATAAAAATAAACTTGGAGGCCAAAACCTAATAACTTTTATTTTCTTATCAAACTTATTTTCAATTATGACTAATTATATAAAAAAGAATATAAAAATAAACTTGGAGGCCAAAACCTAATAACTTTTATTTTCTTATCAAACTTATTTTCAATTATGACTAATTATATAAAAAAGAATATAAAAATAAACTTGGAGGCCAAAACCTAATAACTTTTATTTTCTTATCAAACTTATTTTCAATTATGACTAATTATATAAAAAAGAATATAAAAATAAACTTGGAGGCCAAAACCTAATAACTTTTATTTTCTTATCAAACTTATTTTCAATTATGACTAATTATATAAAAAAGAATATAAAAATAAACTTGGAGGCCAAAACCTAATAACTTTTATTTTCTTATCAAACTTATTTTCAATTATGACTAATTATATAAAAAAGAATATAAAAATAAACTTGGAGGCCAAAACCTAATAACTTTTATTTTCTTATCAAACTTATTTTCAATTATGACTAATTATATAAAAAAGAATATAAAAATAAACTTGGAGGCCAAAACCTAATAACTTTTATTTTCTTATCAAACTTATTTTCAATTATGACTAATTATATAAAAAAGAATATAAAAATAAACTTGGAGGCCAAAACCTAATAACTTTTATTTTCTTATCAAACTTATTTTCAATTATGACTAATTATATAAAAAAGAATATAAAAATAAACTTGGAGGCCAAAACCTAATAACTTTTATTTGCTTATCAAACTTATTTTCAATTATGACTAATTATATAAAAAAGAATATAAAAATAAACTTGGAGGCCAAAACCTAATAACTTTTATTTTCTTATCAAACTTATTTTCAATTATGACTAATTATATAAAAAAGAATATAAAAATAAACTTGGAGGCCAAAACCTAATAACTTTTATTTTCTTATCAAACTTATTTTCAATTATGACTAATTATATAAAAAAGAATATAAAAATAAACTTGGAGGCCAAAACCTAATAACTTTTATTTTCTTATCAAACTTATTTTCAATTATGACTAATTATATAAAAAAGAATATAAAAATAAACTTGGAGGCCAAAACCTAATAACTTTTATTTTCTTATCAAACTTATTTTCAATTATGACTAATTATATAAAAAAGAATATAAAAATAAACTTGGAGGCCAACACCTAATAACTTTTATTTTCTTATCAAACTTATTTTCAATTATGACTAATTATATAAAAAAGAATATATAAATAAACTTGGAGGCCAAACCCTAATAACTTTTATTTTCTTACCAAACTTATTGTCAATTATGACTACTTATATAAAGAAGAATATAAAAATAAACTTGGAGGCCAAAACCTAATAACTTTTATTTTCTTATCAAACTTATTTTCAATTATGACTAATTATATAAAAAAGAATATAAAAATAAACTTGGAGGCCAAAACCTAATAACTTTTATTTTCTTATCAAACTTATTTTCAATTATGACTAATTATATAAAAAAGAATATAAAAATAAACTTGGAGGCCAAAACCTAATAACTTTTATTTTCTTATCAAACTTATTTTCAATTATGACTAATTATATAAAAAAGAATATAAAAATAAACTTGGAGGCCAAAACCTAATAACTTTTATTTTCTTATCAAACTTATTTTCAATTATGACTAATTATATAAAAAAGAATATAAAAATAAACTTGGAGGCCAAAACCTAATAACTTTTATTTTCTTATCAAACTTATTTTCAATTATGACTAATTATATAAAAAAGAATATAAAAATAAACTTGGAGGCCAAAACCTAATAACTTTTATTTTCTTATCAAACTTATTTTCAATTATGACTAATTATATAAAAAAGAATATAAAAATAAACTTGGAGGCCAAAACCTAATAACTTTTATTTTCTTATCAAACTTATTTTCAATTATGACTAATTATATAAAAAAGAATATAAAAATAAACTTGGAGGCCAAAACCTAATAACTTTTATTTTCTTATCAAACTTATTTTCAATTATGACTAATTATATAAAAAAGAATATAAAAATAAACTTGGAGGCCAAAACCTAATAACTTTTATTTTCTTATCAAACTTATTTTCAATTATGACTAATTATATAAAAAAGAATATAAAAAAAACTTGGAGGCCAAAACCTAATAACTTTTATTTTCTTATCAAACTTATTTTCAATTATGACTAATTATATAAAAAAGAATATAAAAATAAACTTGGAGGCCAAAACCTAATAACTTTTATTTTCTTATCAAACTTATTTTCAATTATGACTAATTATATAAAAAAGAATATAAAAATAAACTTGGAGGCCAAAACCTAATAACTTTTATTTTCTTATCAAACTTATTTTCAATTATGACTAATTATATAAAAAAGAATATAAAAATAAACTTGGAGGCCAAAACCTAATAACTTTTATTTTCTTATCAAACTTATTTTCAATTATGACTAATTATATAAAAAAGAATATAAAAATAAACTTGGAGGCCAAAACCTAATAACTTTTATTTTCTTATCAAACTTATTTTCAATTATGACTAATTATATAAAAAAGAATATAAAAATAAACTTGGAGGCCAAAACCTAATAACTTTTATTTTCTTATCAAACTTATTTTCAATTATGACTAATTATATAAAAAAGAATATAAAAATAAACTTGGAGGCCAAAACCTAATAACTTTTATTTTCTTATCAAACTTATTTTCAATTATGACTAATTATATAAAAAAGAATATAAAAATAAACTTGGAGGCCAAAACCTAATAACTTTTATTTTCTTATCAAACTTATTTTCAATTATGACTAATTATATAAAAAAGAATATAAAAATAAACTTGGAGGCCAAAACCTAATAACTTTTATTTTCTTATCAAACTTATTTTCAATTATGACTAATTATATAAAAAAGAATATAAAAATAAACTTGGAGGCCAAAACCTAATAACTTTTATGTTCTTATCAAACTTAATTACAATTATGACTAATTATATAAAAAAGAATATAAAAATAAACTTGGAGGCCAAAACCTAATAACTTTTATTTTCTTATCAAACTTATTTTCAATTATGACTAATTATATAAAAAAGAATATAAAAATAAACTTGGAGGCCAAAACCTAATAACTTTTATTTTCTTATCAAACTTATTTTCAATTATGACTAATTATATAAAAAAGAATATAAAAATAAACTTGGAGGCCAAAACCTAATAACTTTTATTTTCTTATCAAACTTATTTTCAATTATGACTAATTATATAAAAAAGAATATAAAAATAAACTTGGAGGCCAAAACCTAATAACTTTTATTTTCTTATCAAACTTATTTTCAATTATGACTAATTATATAAAAAAGAATATAAAAATAAACTTGGAGGCCAAAACCTAATAACTTTTATTTTCTTATCAAACTTATTTTCAATTATGACTAATTATATAAAAAAGAATATAAAAATAAACTTGGAGGCCAAAACCTAATAACTTTTATTTTCTTATCAAACTTATTTTCAATTATGACTAATTATATAAAAAAGAATATAAAAATAAACTTGGAGGCCAAAACCTAATAACTTTTATTTTCTTATCAAACTTATTTTCAATTATGACTAATTATATAAAAAAGAATATAAAAATAAACTTGGAGGCCAAAACCTAATAACTTTTATTTTCTTATCAAACTTATTTTCAATTATGACTAATTATATAAAAAAGAATATAAAAATAAACTTGGAGGCCAAAACCTAATAACTTTTATTTTCTTATCAAACTTATTTTCAATTATGACTAATTATATAAAAAAGAATATAAAAATAAACTTGGAGGCCAAAACCTAATAACTTTTATTTTCTTATCAAACTTATTTTCAATGATGACTAATTATATAAAAAAGAATATAAAAATAAACTTGGAGGCCAAAACCTAATAACTTTTATTTTCTCATCAGAGTTATTTTCAATTATGACTAATTATATAAAAAAGAATATAAAAATAAACTTGGAGGCCAAAACCTAATAACTTTTATTTTCTTATCAAACTTATTTTCAATTATGACTAATTATATAAAAAAGAATATAAAAATAAACTTGGAGGCCAAAACCTAATAACTTTTATTTTCTTATCAAACTTATTTTCAATTATGACTAATTATATAAAAAAGAATATAAAAATAAACTTGGCGGCCAAAACCTAATAACTTTTATTTTCTTATCAAACTTATTTTCAATTATGACTAATTATATAAAAAAGAATATAAAAATAAACTTGGAGGCCAAAACCTAATAACTTTTATTTTCTTATCAAACTTATTTTCAATTATGACTAATTATATAAAAAAGAATATAAAAATAAACTTGGAGGCCAAAACCTAATAACTTTTATTTTCTTATCAAACTTATTTTCAATTATGACTAATTATATAAAAAAGAATATAAAAATAAACTTGGAGGCCAAAACCTAATAACTTTTATTTTCTTATCAAACTTATTTTCAATTATGACTAATTATATAAAAAAGAATATAAAAATAAACTTGGAGGCCAAAACCTAATAACTTTTATTTTCTTATCAAACTTATTTTCAATTATGACTAATTATATAAAAAAGAATATAAAAATAAACTTGGAGGCCAAAACCTAATAACTTTTATTTTCTTATCAAACTTATTTTCAATTATGACTAATTATATAAAAAAGAATATAAAAATAAACTTGGAGGCCAAAACCTAATAACTTTTATTTTCTTATCAAACTTATTTTCAATTATGACTAATTATATAAAAAAGAATATAAAAATAAACTTGGAGGCCAAAACCTAATAACTTTTATTTTCTTATCAAACTTATTTTCAATTATGACTAATTATATAAAAAAGAATATAAAAATAAACTTGGAGGCCAAAACCTAATAACTTTTATTTTCTTATCAAACTTATTTTCAATTATGACTAATTATATAAAAAAGAATATAAAAATAAACTTGGAGGCCAAAACCTAATAACTTTTATTTTCTTATCAAACTTATTTTCAATTATGACTAATTATATAAAAAAGAATATAAAAATAAATTTGGAGGCAAAAAACTAATAACTTTTATTTTCTTGTCAAACCTATTTTCTAATATGGATCAATTATATAAAAAAGAATATAAAAATAAACTTGGAGGCCAAAACCTAATAACTTTATTTTTCTTATCAAACTTTATTTTCAATTATGACTAATTATATAAAAAAAAGAATATAAAAATAAACTTGGAGGCCAAAACCTAATAACTTTTATTTTCTTATCAAACTTATTTTCAATTATGACTAATTATATAAAAAAGAATATAAAAATAAACCTGGAGGCCAAAACCTAATAACTTTTAGTTTCTTATCAAACTTATTTTCAATTATGACTAATTATATAAAAAAGAAATTATAAAAATAAACTTGGAGGCCAAAACCTAATAACTTTTAGTTTCTTATCAAAATTTTATTTTCAATGTATGACTAATTATATAAAAAAGAATATAAAAAATAAACTTGGAGTGCACAAATCTAATAATTTTTATTTTCTTAACAAACTTATTTTCATTCATGACTAATTATATAAAAAAGAATATAAAAATAAACTTGGAGGCCAGAAAACCTAATATAACTTTTTATATTCTTATCAAACTTATTTTCAATTATGACTAATTATATAAAAAAGAATATAAAAATAAACCTGGAGGCCAAAACCTAATAACTTTTAGTTTCTTATCAAACTTATTTTCAATTATGACTAATTATATAAAAAAGAATATAAAAATAAACTTGGAGGCCAAAACCTAATAACTTTTATTTTCTTATCTAACTTTTGTTCAATTATGACTAATTATATAAAAAAGAATATAAAAATAAACTTTGGAGGCCAAAACCTAATAACTTTTATTTTCTTATCAAACTTTATTTTCATATACGACTAATTATATAAAAAAGAATATAAAAATAAACTTGGAGGCCAAAACCTAATAACTTTTATTTTCTTATCAAACTTATTTTCAATTATGACTAATTATATAAAAAAGAATATAAAAATAAACTTGGAGGCCAAAACCTAATAACTTTTATTTTCTTATCAAACTTACCAATTATGACTAATTATATAAAAAAGAATATAAAAATAAACCTGGAGGCCAAAACCTAATAACTTTTAGTTTCTTATCAAACTTATTTTCAATTATGACTAATTATATAAAAAAGATTATAAAAATAAACTTGGAGGCCAAAACCTAATAACTTTTATTTTCTTATCAAACTTATTTTCAATTATGACTAATTATATAAAAAAGAATATAAAAATAAACTTGGAGGCCAAAACCTAATAACTTTTATTTTCTTATCAAACTTATTTTCAATTTATGACTAATTATATAAAAAAGAATATAAAAATAAACTTGGAGGCTACAAACCTAATAACTTTTATTTTCTTATCAAACTTATTTTCAATTATGACTAATTATATAAAAAAGAATATAAAAATAAACTTGGAGGCCAAAACCTAATAACTTTTATTTTCTTATCAAACTTATTTTCAATTATGACTAATTATATATAAAAAAGAATATAAAAATAAACTTGGAGGCCAAAACCTAATAACTTTTATTTTCTTATCAAACTTATTTTCAATTATGACTAATTATATAAAAAAGAATATAAAAATAAACTTGGAGGCCAAAACCTAATAACTTTTATTTTCTTATCAAACTTATTTTCAAAGATGACTAATTATATAAAAAAGAAAAGAAAAATAAACCTGGAGGCTAAAACCTAATAACTTTTAGTTTCTTATCAAACTTATTTTCAATTATGACTAATTATATAAAAAAGAATATAAAAATAAACTTGGAGGCCAAAACCTCAATAACTTTTAGTTTCTTATCAAACTTATTTTCAATTATGACTAATTATATAAAAAAAAGAATATAAAAATAAACTTGGAGTACAAAACCTAATAACTTTTATTTTCTTATCAAACTTATTTTTCAATTATGACTAATTATATAAAAAAGAATATAAAAACAAACTTGGAGGCCAAAACCTAACAATCAACTTTTATTTTCTTATCAAACTTATTTTCAATTATGACTAATTATATAAAAAAGAATATAAAAATAAACTTGGAGGCCAAAACCTAATAACTTTTATTTTCTTATCAAACTTATTTTCAATTATGACTAATTATATAAAAAAGAATATAATTATAAACCTGGAGGCTAAAAACCTAATAACTTTTAGTTTCTTATCAAACTTATTTTCAATTATGACTAATTATATAAAAAAGAATATAAAAATAAACTTGGAGGCCAAAATTTCCTAATAACTTTCATTTTCTTATCAAACTTATTTTCAATTAATATGACTAATTATATAAAAAAGAATATAAAAATAAACCTGGAGGCTAAAACCTAATAACTTTTATTTTCTTATCAAACTTATTTTCAATTATGACTAATTATATAAAAAAGAATATAAAAATAAACTTGGAGGCCAAAACCTAATAACTTTTATTTTCTTATCAAACTTATTTTCAATTATGACTAATTATATAAAAAAGAATATAAAAATAAACTTGGAGGCCAAAACCTAATAACTTTTATTTTCTTATCAAACTTATTTTCAATTATGACTAATTATATAAAAAAGAATATAAAAATAAACCTGGAGGCCAAAACCTAATAACTTTTAGTTTCTTATCAAACTTATTTTCAATTATGACTAATTATATAAAAAAGAATATAAAAATAAACTTGGAGGCCAAAACCTAATAACTTTTATTTTCTTATCAAACTTATTTTCAATTATGACTAATTATATAAAAAAGAATATAAAAATAAACTTGGAGGCCAAAACCTAATAACTTTTATTTTCTTATCAAACTTATTTTCAATTATGACTAATTATATAAAAAAGTGAATATAAAATAAACTTGGAGGCCAAAAAAATAAACTTGGAGGCCAAAACCTAATAACTTTTATTTTCTTATCAAACTTATTTTCAATTATGACTAATTATATAAAAAAGAATATAAAAATAAACCTGGAGGCCAAAACCTAATAACTTTTAGTTTCTTATCAAACTTATTTTCAATTATGACTAATTATATAAAAAAGAATATAAAAATAAACTTGGAGGCCAAAACCTAATAACTTTTAGTTTCTTATCAAACTTATTTTCAATTATGACTAATTATATAAAAAAGAATATAAAAATAAACTTGGAGGCCAAAACCTAATAACTTTTATTTTCTTATCAAAACTTAATTTTCAATTATGCACTAAATTATATAAAAAAGAATATAAAAATAAACTTGGAGGCCAAAACCTAATAACTTTTATTTTCTTATCAAACTTATTTTCAATTATGACTAATTATATAAAAAAGAATATAAAAATAAACTTGGAGGCCAAAACCTAATAACTTTTATTTTCTTATCAAACTTATTTTCAATTATGACTAATTATATAAAAAAGAATATAAAAATAAACCTGGAGGCCAAAACCTAATAACTTTTATTTTCTTATCAAAGCTTATTTTCAATTATGACTAATTATATAAAAAAGAATATATAAAAATAAACTTGGAGGCCAAAACCTAATAACTTTTATTTTCTTATCAAACTTATTTTCAATTATGACTAATTATATAAAAAAGAATATAAAAATAAACTTGGAGGCCAAAACCTAATAACTTTTATTTTCTTATCAAACTTATTTTCAATTATGACTAATTATATACAAAAAAGAATATAAAAATAAACTTGGAGGCCAAAACCTAATAACTTTTATTTTCTTATCAAACTTATTTTCAATTATGACTAATTATATAAAAAAGAATATAAAAATAAACTTGGAGGCCAAAACCTAATAACTTTTATTTTCTTATCAAACTTATTTTCAATTATGACTAATTATATAAAAAAAAGAATACTAAAAATAAACCCTGGAGGCCAAAACCCAATAACTTTTAGTTTCTTATCAAACTTATTTTCAATTATGACTAATTATATAAAAAAAAGAATATAAAAATAAACTTCTGGAGGCCAAAACCTAATAACTTTTATTTTCTTATCAAACTTATTTTCAATTATGACTAATTATATAAAAAAGAATATAAAAATAAACCTGGAGGCCAAAACCTAATAACTTTTATTTTCTTATCAAACTTATTTTCAATTATGACTAATTATATAAAAAAGAATATAAAAATAAACTTGGAGGCCAAAACCTAATAACTTTTATTTTTCTTATCAAACTTATTTTCAATTATGACTAATTATATAAAAAAGAATATAAAAATAAACTTGGAGGCCAAAACCTAATAACTTTTATTTTTCTTATCAAACTTATTTTCAATTATGACTAATTATATAAAAAAGTGAATATAAAAATAAACTTGGAGGCCAAAACCTAATAACTTTTATTTTCATATCAAACTTATTTTCAATTATGACTAATTATACATAAAAAAGAATATAAAAATAAACTTGGAGGCCAAAACCTAATAACTTTTATTTTCTTATCAAACTTATTTTCAATTATGACTAATTATATAAAAAAGAATATAAAAATAAACTTGGAGGCCAAAACCTAATAACTTTTATTTTCTTATCAAACTTATTTTCAATTATGACTAATTATATAAAAAAGAATATAAAAATAAACCTGGAGGCCAAAACCTAATAACTTTTATTTTCTTATCAAACTTATTTCTTCAATTATGACTAATTATATAAAAAAGAATATAAAAATAAACTTGGAGGCCAAAACCTAATAACTTTTATTTTCTTATCAAACTTATTTTCAATTATGACTAATTATATAAAAAAGAAATATAAAAAATAAACTTGGAGAAGCCCCAAAACCCTAATAACTTTTATTTTCTTATCAAACTTATTTTCAATTATGACTAATTATATAAAAAAGAATATAAAAATAAACTTGGAGGCCAAAACCTAATAACTTTTATTTTCTTATCAAACTTATTTTCAATTATGACTAATTATATAAAAAAGAATATAAAAATAAACTTGGAGGCCAAAACCTAATAACTTTTATTTTCTTATCAAACTTATTTTCAATTATGACTAATTATATAAAAAAGAATATAAAAATAAACTTGGAGGCCAAAACCTAATAACTTTTTATTTTCTTATCAAACTTATTTTCAATTATGACTAATTATATAAAAAAGAATATAAAAATAAACCTGGAGGCCAAAACCTAATAACTTTTATTTTCTTATCAAACTTATTTTCAATTATGACTAATTATATAAAAAAGAATATAAAAATAAACTTGGAGGCCAAAACCTAATAACTTTTATTTTCTTATCAAACTTATTTTCAATTATGACTAATTATATAAAAAAAGAATATAAAAAAATAAACTCTGAGCAAAACCTAACAACTTTTAGTTTCTTATCAAACTTATTTTCAATTATGACTAATTATATAAAAAAAAGAATATAAAATAAACTTGAGGCTTCAAAACCTAATAACTTTATTTTCTTATCAAACTTATTTTCAATTATGACTAATTATATAAAAAAGAATATAAAAAATAAACTTGGAGGCCAAAACCTAATAACTTTTATTTTCTTATCAAACTTATTTTCAATTATGACTAATTATATAAAAAAGAATATAAAAATAAACTTGGAGGCCAAAACCTAATAACTTTTATTTTCTTATCAAACTTATTTTCAATTATGACTAATTATATAAAAAAAGAATATAAAAATAAACTTGGAGGCCAAAACCTAATAACTTTTATTTTCTTATCAAACTTATTTTTACAATTATGACTAATTATATAAAAAAGAATATAAAAATAAAACTTGGAGGCCAAAACCTAATAACTTTTATTTTCTTATCAAACTTATTTTCAATTATGACTAATTATATAAAAAAGAATATAAAAATAAACTTGGAGGCCAAAACCTAATAACTTTTATTTTCTTATCAAACTTATTTTCAATTATGACTAATTATATATAAAAAAGAATATAAAAATAAACTTGGAAAGGCCAAAAACCTAATAACTTTTATTTTCTTATCAAACTTATTTTCAATTATGAGCTAATTATATAAAAAAGAATATAAAAATAAACTTGGAGGCCAAAACCTAATAACTTTTATTTTTCTTATCAAACTTATTTTCAATTATGACTAATTATATAAAAAAGAATATAAAAATAAACTTGGAGAGCCCAAAAAACCTAATAACTTTTATTTTCTTATCAAACTTATTTTCAATTATGACTAATTATATAAAAAAGAATATAAAAATAAACTTGGAGGCCAAAACCTAATAACTTTTATTTTCTTATCAAACTTATTTTCAATTATGACTAATTATATAAAAAAAGAATATAAAAATAAAACTTGGAGGCCAAAAACCTAATAACTTTTATTTTCTTATCAAAACTTATTTTCAATTATGACTAATTATATAAAAAAAGAATATAAAAATAAACTTGGAGGCCAAAACCTAATAACTTTTATTTTCTTATCAAACTTATTTTTTTTTTTTTCAATTATGACCTAATTATATAAAAAAAGAATATAAAAATAAAACTTGGAGGCCAAAACCTAATAACTTTTATTTTCTTATCAAACTTATTTTCAATTATGACTAATTATATAAAAAAGAATATAAAAATAAACCTGGAGGCCAAAACCTAATAACTTTTATTTTCTTATCAAACTTATTTTCAATTATGACTAATTATATAAAAAAGAATATAAAAAAATAAACTTGGAGGCCAAAACCTAATAACTTTTATTTTCTTATCAAACTTATTTTCAATTATGACTAATTATATAAAAAAAGAATATAAAAATAAACTCTGGAGGCCAAAACCTAATAACTTTTACTTTTTTCTTATCAAACTTATTTTCAATTATGACTAATTATATAAAAAAGAATATAAAAATAAACTTGGAGGCCAAAACCTAATAACTTTTATTTTCTTATCAAACTTATTTTCAATTATGACTAATTATATAAAAAAGAATATAAAAATAAACTTGGAGGCCAAAACCTAATAACTTTTATTTTCTTATCAAACTTATTTTCAATTATGACTAATTATATAAAAAAGAATATAAAAATAAACTTGGAGGCCAAAACCTAATAACTTTTATTTTCTTATCAAACTTATTTTCAATTATGACTAATTATATAAAAAAGAATATAAAAATAAACTTGGAGGCCAAAACCTAATAACTTTTATTTTCTTATCAAACTTATTTTCAATTATGACTAATTATATAAAAAAGAATATAAAAATAAACCTGGAGGCCAAAACGTAATAACTTTTATATTCTTATCAAACTTATTTTCAATTATGACTAATTATATAAAAAAGAATATAAAAATAAACTTGGAGGCCAAAACCTAATAACTTTTATTTTCTTATCAAACTTATTTTCAATTATGACTAATTATATAAAAAAGAATATAAAAATAAACCTGGAGGCCAAAACCTAATAACTTTTATTTTCTTATCAAACTTATTTTCAATTATGACTAATTATATAAAAAAGAATATAAAAATAAACTTGGAGGCCAAAACGTAATAACTTTTATATTCTTATCAAACTTATTTTCAATTATGACTAATTATATAAAAAAGAATATAAAAATAAACTTGGAGGCCAAAACCTAATAACTTTTATTTTCTTATCAAACTTATTTTCAATTATGACTAATTATATAAAAAAGAATATAAAAATAAACTTGGAGGCCAAAACCTAATAACTTTTATTTTCTTATCAAACTTATTTTCAATTATGACTAATTATATAAAAAAGAATATAAAAATAAACTTGGAGGCCAAAACCTAATAACTTTTATTTTCTTATCAAACATTTTCAATTATGACTAATTATATAAAAAAGAATATAAAAATAAACTTGGAGGCCAAAACCTAATAACTTTTATTTTCTTATCAAACATTTTCAATTATGACTAATTATATAAAAAAGAATATAAAAATAAACTTGGAGGCCAAAACCTAATAACTTTTATTTTCTTATCAAACTTATTTTCAATTATGACTAATTATATAAAAAAGAATATAAAAATAAACTTGGAGGCCAAAACCTAATAACTTTTATTTTCTTATCAAACTTATTTTCAATTATGACTAATTATATAAAAAAGAATATAAAAATAAACTTGGAGGCCAAAACCTAATAACTTTTATTTTCTTATCAAACTTATTTTCAATTATGACTAATTATATAAAAAAGAATATAAAAATAAACCTGGAGGCCAAAACCTAATAACTTTTATTTTCTTATCAAACTTATTTTCAATTATGACTAATTATATAAAAAAGAATATAAAAATAAACTTGGAGGCCAAAACGTAATAACTTTTATATTCTTATCAAACTTATTTTCAATTATGACTAATTATATAAAAAAGAATATAAAAATAAACTTGGAGGCCAAAACCTAATAACTTTTATTTTCTTATCAAACTTATTTTCAATTATGACTAATTATATAAAAAAGAATATAAAAATAAACCTGGAGGCCAAAACCTAATAACTTTTATTTTCTTATCAAACTTATTTTCAATTATGACTAATTATATAAAAAAGAATATAAAAATAAACTTGGAGGCCAAAACGTAATAACTTTTATATTCTTATCAAACTTATTTTCAATTATGACTAATTATATAAAAAAGAATATAAAAATAAACTTGGAGGCCAAAACCTAATAACTTTTATTTTCTTATCAAACTTATTTTCAATTATGACTAATTATATAAAAAAGAATATAAAAATAAACTTGGAGGCCAAAACCTAATAACTTTTATTTTCTTATCAAACTTATTTTCAATTATGACTAATTATATAAAAAAGAATATAAAAATAAACTTGGAGGCCAAAACCTAATAACTTTTATTTTCTTATCAAACTTATTTTCAATTATGACTAATTATATAAAAAAGAATATAAAAATAAACTTGGAGGCCAAAACCTAATAACTTTTATTTTCTTATCAAACTTATTTTCAATTATGACTAATTATATAAAAAAGAATATAAAAATAAACTTGGAGGCCAAAACCTAATAACTTTTATTTTCTTATCAAACTTATTTTCAATTATGACTAATTATATAAAAAAGAATATAAAAATAAACCTGGAGGCCAAAACCTAATAACTTTTATTTTCTTATCAAACTTATTTTCAATTATGACTAATTATATAAAAAAGAATATAAAAATAAACTTGGAGGCCAAAACCTAATAACTTTTATTTTCTTATCAAACTTATTTTCAATTATGACTAATTATATAAAAAAGAATATAAAAATAAACTTGGAGGCCAAAACCTAATAACTTTTATTTTCTTATCAAACTTATTTTCAATTATGACTAATTATATAAAAAAGAATATAAAAATAAACTTGGAGGCCAAAACCTAATAACTTTTATTTTCTTATCAAACTTATTTTCAATTATGACTAATTATATAAAAAAGAATATAAAAATAAACTTGGAGGCCAAAACCTAATAACTTTTATTTTCTTATCAAACTTATTTTCAATTATGACTAATTATATAAAAAAGAATATAAAAATAAACTTGGAGGCCAAAACCTAATAACTTTTATTTTCTTATCAAACTTATTTTCAATTATGACTAATTATATAAAAAAGAATATAAAAATAAACTTGGAGGCCAAAACCTAATAACTTTTATTTTCTTATCAAACTTATTTTCAATTATGACTAATTATATAAAAAAGAATATAAAAATAAACCTGGAGGCCAAAACCTAATAACTTTTATTTTCTTATCAAACTTATTTTCAATTATGACTAATTATATAAAAAAGAATATAAAAATAAACTTGGAGGCCAAAACGTAATAACTTTTATATTCTTATCAAACTTATTTTCTATTATGACTAATTATATAAAAAAGAATATAAAAATAAACTTGGAGGCCAAAACCTAATAACTTTTATTTTCTTATCAAACTTATTTTCAATTATGACTAATTATATAAAAAAGAATATAAAAATAAACTTGGAGGCCAAAACCTAATAACTTTTATTTTCTTATCAAACTTATTTTCAATTATGACTAATTATATAAAAAAGAAATAAAAATAAACTTGGAGGCCAAAACCTAATAACTTTTATTTTCTTATCAAACATTTTCAATTATGACTAATTATATAAAAAAGAATATAAAAATAAACTTGGAGGCCAAAACCTAATAACTTTTATTTTCTTATCAAACATTTTCAATTATGACTAATTATATAAAAAAGAATATAAAAATAAACTTGGAGGCCAAAACCTAATAACTTTTATTTTCTTATCAAACATTTTCAATTATGACTAATTATATAAAAAAGAATATAAAAATAAACTTGGAGGCCAAAACCTAATAACTTTTATTTTCTTATCAAACTTATTTTCAATTATGACTAATTATATAAAAAAGAATATAAAAATAAACTTGGAGGCCAAAACCTAATAACTTTTATTTTCTTATCAAACTTATTTTCAATTATGACTAATTATATAAAAAAGAATATAAAAATAAACTTGGAGGCCAAAACCTAATAACTTTTATTTTCTTATCAAACTTATTTTCAATTATGACTAATTATATAAAAAAGAATATAAAAATAAACTTGGAGGCCAAAACCTAATAACTTTTATTTTCTTATCAAACTTATTTTCAATTATGACTAATTATATAAAAAAGAATATAAAAATAAACTTGGAGGCCAAAACCTAATAACTTTTATTTTCTTATCAAACTTATTTTCAATTATGACTAATTATATAAAAAAGAATATAAAAATAAACTTGGAGGCCAAAACCTAATAACTTTTATTTTCTTATCAAACTTATTTTCAATTATGACTAATTATATAAAAAAGAATATAAAAATAAACTTGGAGGCCAAAACCTAATAACTTTTATTTTCTTATCAAACTTATTTTCAATTATGACTAATTATATAAAAAAGAATATAAAAATAAACTTGGAGGCCAAAACCTAATAACTTTTATTTTCTTATCAAACTTATTTTCAATTATGACTAATTATATAAAAAAGAATATAAAAATAAACTTGGAGGCCAAAACCTAATAACTTTTATTTTCTTATCAAACTTATTTTCAATTATGACTAATTATATAAAAAAGAATATAAAAATAAACCTGGAGGCCAAAACCTAATAACTTTTATTTTCTTATCAAACTTATTTTCAATTATGACTAATTATATAAAAAAGAAATAAAAATAAACTTGGAGGCCAAAACCTAATAACTTTTATTTTCTTATCAAACATTTTCAATTATGACTAATTATATAAAAAAGAATATAAAAATAAACTTGGAGGCCAAAACCTAATAACTTTTATTTTCTTATCAAACATATTCGAAGATGACTAATTATATAAAAAGGGATATAAAAAGAAACTGGGGGACCAAAACCTAATAACTTTTATTTTCTTATCAAACATTTTCAATTATGACTAATTATATAAAAAAGAATATAAAAATAAACTTGGAGGCCAAAACCTAATAACTTTTATTTTCTTATCAAACTTATTTTCAATTATGACTAATTATATAAAAAAGAATATAAAAATAAACTTGGAGGCCAAAACCTAATAACTTTTATTTTCTTATCAAACTTATTTTCAATTATGACTAATTATATAAAAAAGAATATAAAAATAAACTTGGAGGCCAAAACCTAATAACTTTTATTTTCTTATCAAACTTATTTTCAATTATGACTAATTATATAAAAAAGAATATAAAAATAAACTTGGAGGCCAAAACCTAATAACTTTTATTTTCTTATCAAACTTATTTTCAATTATGACTAATTATATAAAAAAGAATATAAAAATAAACTTGGAGGCCAAAACCTAATAACTTTTATTTTCTTATCAAACTTATTTTCAATTATGACTAATTATATAAAAAAGAATATAAAAATAAACTTGGAGGCCAAAACCTAATAACTTTTATTTTCTTATCAAACTTATTTTCAATTATGACTAATTATATAAAAAAGAATATAAAAATAAACCTGGAGGCCAAAACCTAATAACTTTTATTTTCTTATCAAACTTATTTTCAATTATGACTAATTATATAAAAAAGAATATAAAAATAAACCTGGAGGCCAAAACCTAATAACTTTTATTTTCTTATCAAACTTATTTTCAATTATGACTAATTATATAAAAAAGAATATAAAAATAAACTTGGAGGCCAAAACGTAATAACTTTTATATTCTTATCAAACTTATTTTCAATTATGACTAATTATATAAAAAAGAATATAAAAATAAACTTGGAGGCCAAAACCTAATAACTTTTATTTTCTTATCAAACTTATTTTCAATTATGACTAATTATATAAAAAAGAATATAAAAATAAACTTGGAGGCCAAAACCTAATAACTTTTATTTTCTTATCAAACTTATTTTCAATTATGACTAATTATATAAAAAAGAATATAAAAATAAACTTGGAGGCCAAAACCTAATAACTTTTATTTTCTTATCAAACATTTTCAATTATGACTAATTATATAAAAAAGAATATAAAAATAAACTTGGAGGCCAAAACCTAATAACTTTTATTTTCTTATCAAACATTTTCAATTATGACTAATTATATAAAAAAGAATATAAAAATAAACTTGGAGGCCAAAACCTAATAACTTTTATTTTCTTATCAAACATTTTCAATTATGACTAATTATATAAAAAAGAATATAAAAATAAACTTGGAGGCCAAAACCTATTAACTTTTATTTTCTTATCAAACTTATTTTCAATTATGACTAATTATATAAAAAAGAATATAAAAATAAACTTGAGGCCAAAACCTAATAACTTTTATTTTCTTATCAAACTTATTTTCAATTATGACTAATTATATAAAAAAGAATATAAAAATAAACTTGGAGGCCAAAACCTAATAACTTTTATTTTCTTATCAAACTTATTTTCAATTATGACTAATTATATAAAAAAGAATATAAAAATAAACTTGGAGGCCAAAACCTAATAACTTTTATTTTCTTATCAAACATTTTCAATTATGACTAATTATATAAAAAAGAATATAAAAATAAACTTGGAGGCCAAAACCTAATAACTTTTATTTTCTTATCAAACTTATTTTCAATTATGACTAATTATATAAAAAAGAATATAAAAATAAACTTGGAGGCCAAAACCTAATAACTTTTATTTTCTTATCAAACTTATTTTCAATTATGACTAATTATATAAAAAAGAATATAAAAATAAACTTGGAGGCCAAAACCTAATAACTTTTATTTTCTTATCAAACTTATTTTCAATTATGACTAATTATATAAAAAAGAATATAAAAATAAACTTGGAGGCCAAAACCTAATAACTTTTATTTTCTTATCAAACTTATTTTCAATTATGACTAATTATATAAAAAAGAATATAAAAATAAACTTGGAGGCCAAAACCTAATAACTTTTATATTCTTATCAAACTTATTTTCTATTATGACTAATTATATAAAAAAGAATATAAAAATAAACTTGGAGGCCAAAACCTAATAACTTTTATTTTCTTATCAAACTTATTTTCAATTATGACTAATTATATAAAAAAGAATATAAAAATAAACTTGGAGGCCAAAACCTAATAACTTTTATTTTCTTATCAAACTTATTTTCAATTATGACTAATTATATAAAAAAGAAATAAAAATAAACTTGGAGGCCAAAACCTAATAACTTTTATTTTCTTATCAAACATTTTCAATTATGACTAATTATATAAAAAAGAATATAAAAATAAACTTGGAGGCCAAAACCTAATAACTTTTATTTTCTTATCAAACATTTTCAATTATGACTAATTATATAAAAAAGAATATAAAAATAAACTTGGAGGCCAAAACCTAATAACTTTTATTTTCTTATCAAACATTTTCAATTATGACTAATTATATAAAAAAGAATATAAAAATAAACTTGGAGGCCAAAACCTAATAACTTTTATTTTCTTATCAAACTTATTTTCAATTATGACTAATTATATAAAAAAGAATATAAAAATAAACTTGGAGGCCAAAACCTAATAACTTTTATTTTCTTATCAAACTTATTTTCAATTATGACTAATTATATAAAAAAGAATATAAAAATAAACTTGGAGGCCAAAACCTAATAACTTTTATTTTCTTATCAAACTTATTTTCAATTATGACTAATTATATAAAAAAGAATATAAAAATAAACTTGGAGGCCAAAACCTAATAACTTTTATTTTCTTATCAAACTTATTTTCAATTATGACTAATTATATAAAAAAGAATATAAAAATAAACTTGGAGGCCAAAACCTAATAACTTTTATTTTCTTATCAAACTTATTTTCAATTATGACTAATTATATAAAAAAGAATATAAAAATAAACTTGGAGGCCAAAACCTAATAACTTTTATTTTCTTATCAAACTTATTTTCAATTATGACTAATTATATAAAAAAGAATATAAAAATAAACCTGGAGGCCAAAACCTAATAACTTTTATTTTCTTATCAAACTTATTTTCAATTATGACTAATTATATAAAAAAGAATATAAAAATAAACTTGGAGGCCAAAACGTAATAACTTTTATATTCTTATCAAACTTATTTTCTATTATGACTAATTATATAAAAAAGAATATAAAAATAAACTTGGAGGCCAAAACCTAATAACTTTTATTTTCTTATCAAACTTATTTTCAATTATGACTAATTATATAAAAAAGAATATAAAAATAAACTTGGAGGCCAAAACCTAATAACTTTTATTTTCTTATCAAACTTATTTTCAATTATGACTAATTATATAAAAAAGAATATAAAAATAAACTTGGAGGCCAAAACCTAATAACTTTTATTTTCTTATCAAACTTATTTTCAATTATGACTAATTATATAAAAAAGAATATAAAAATAAACTTGGAGGCCAAAACCTAATAACTTTTATTTTCTTATCAAACTTATTTTCAATTATGACTAATTATATAAAAAAGAATATAAAAATAAACCTGGAGGCCAAAACCTAATAACTTTTATTTTCTTATCAAACTTATTTTCAATTATGACTAATTATATAAAAAAGAATATAAAAATAAACTTGGAGGCCAAAACGTAATAACTTTTATATTCTTATCAAACTTATTTTCTATTATGACTAATTATATAAAAAAGAATATAAAAATAAACTTGGAGGCCAAAACCTAATAACTTTTATTTTCTTATCAAACTTATTTTCAATTATGACTAATTATATAAAAAAGAATATAAAAATAAACTTGGAGGCCAAAACCTAATAACTTTTATTTTCTTATCAAACTTATTTTCAATTATGACTAATTATATAAAAAAGAAATAAAAATAAACTTGGAGGCCAAAACCTAATAACTTTTATTTTCTTATCAAACATTTTCAATTATGACTAATTATATAAAAAAGAATATAAAAATAAACTTGGAGGCCAAAACCTAATAACTTTTATTTTCTTATCAAACATTTTCAATTATGACTAATTATATAAAAAAGAATATAAAAATAAACTTGGAGGCCAAAACCTAATAACTTTTATTTTCTTATCAAACTTATTTTCAATTATGACTAATTATATAAAAAAGAATATAAAAATAAACTTGGAGGCCAAAACCTAATAACTTTTATTTTCTTATCAAACTTATTTTCAATTATGACTAATTATATAAAAAAGAATATAAAAATAAACTTGGAGGCCAAAACCTAATAACTTTTATTTTCTTATCAAACTTATTTTCAATTATGACTAATTATATAAAAAAGAATATAAAAATAAACTTGGAGGCCAAAACCTAATAACTTTTATTTTCTTATCAAACTTATTTTCAATTATGACTAATTATATAAAAAAGAATATAAAAATAAACTTGGAGGCCAAAACCTAATAACTTTTATTTTCTTATCAAACTTATTTTCAATTATGACTAATTATATAAAAAAGAATATAAAAATAAACTTGGAGGCCAAAACCTAATAACTTTTATTTTCTTATCAAACTTATTTTCAATTATGACTAATTATATAAAAAAGAATATAAAAATAAACTTGGAGGCCAAAACCTAATAACTTTTATTTTCTTATCAAACTTATTTTCAATTATGACTAATTATATAAAAAAGAATATAAAAATAAACTTGGAGGCCAAAACCTAATAACTTTTATTTTCTTATCAAACTTATTTTCAATTATGACTAATTATATAAAAAAGAATATAAAAATAAACTTGGAGGCCAAAACCTAATAACTTTTATTTTCTTATCAAACTTATTTTCAATTATGACTAATTATATAAAAAAGAATATAAAAATAAACTTGGAGGCCAAAACCTAATAACTTTTATTTTCTTATCAAACTTATTTTCAATTATGACTAATTATATAAAAAAGAATATAAAAATAAACTTGGAGGCCAAAACCTAATAACTTTTATTTTCTTATCAAACTTATTTTCAATTATGACTAATTATATAAAAAAGAATATAAAAATAAACTTGGAGGCCAAAACCTAATAACTTTTATTTTCTTATCAAACTTATTTTCAATTATGACTAATTATATAAAAAATTATGACTAATTAACCGAGGTGTAAAAATAATGTTACCGAATATTTCTTAAATCTATTAAGATATTTTTGATTCTCTTATTAACTAAGAAGTAACCGAGGTCTAAAAATAATGTTACCGAATATTTCATAAATCTATTAAGATATTTTAGATTCTCTTATTAACTAAGAAGTAACCGAGGTCTAAAAATAATGTTACCGAATATTTCTTAAATCTATTAAGATATTTTTGATTCTCTTATTAACTAAGAAGTAACCGAGGTGTAAAAATAATGTTACCGAATATTTCTTAAATCTATTAAGATATTTTTGATTCTCTTATTAACTAAGAAGTAACCGAGGTCTAAAAATAATGTTACCGAATATTTCATAAATCTATTAAGATATTTTTGATTCTCTTATTAACTAAGAAGTAACCGAGGTCTAAAAATAATGTTACCGAATATTTCTTAAATCTATTAAGATATTTTTGATTCTCTTATTAACTAAGAAGTAACCGAGGTGTAAAAATAATGTTACCGAATATTTCTTAAATCTATTAAGATATTTTTGATTCTCTTATTAACTAAGAAGTAACCGAGGTCTAAAAATGATGTTACCGAATATTTCTTAAATCTATTAAGATATTTTTGATTCTCTTATTAACTAAGAAGTAATCGAGGTCTAAAAATAATGTTACCGAATATTTATTAAATCTATTAAGATATTTTTGATTCTCTTATTAACTAAGAAGTAACCGAGGTCTAAAAATAATGTTACCGAATATTTCTTAAATCTATTAAGATATTTTTGATTCTCTTATTAACTAAGAAGTAACCGAGGTCTAAAAATAATGTTACCGAATATTTCTTAAATCTATTAAGATATTTTTGATTCTCTTATTAACTAAGAAGTAACCGAGGTCTAAAAATAATGTTACCGAATATTTCTTAAATCTATTAAGATATTTTTGATTCTCTTATTAACTAAGAAGTAATCGAGGTCTAAAAATAATGTTACCGAATATTTTTTAAATCTATTAAGATATTTATGATTCTCTTATTAACTAAGAAGTAACCGAGGTCTAAAAATAATGTTACCGAATATTTCTTAAATCTATTAAGATATTTTTGATTCTCTTATTAACTAAGAAGTAACCGAGGTCTAAAAATAATGTTACCGAATATTTCTTAAATCTATTAAGATATTTTTGATTCTCTTATTAACTAAGAAGTAACCGAGGTCTAAAAATAATGTTACCGAATATTTCTTAAATCTATTAAGATATTTTTGATTCTCTTATTAACTAAGAAGTAACCGAGGTGTAAAAATAATGTTACCGAATATTTCTTAAATCTATTAAGATATTTTTGATTCTCTTATTAACTAAGAAGTAACCGAGGTCTAAAAATGATGTTACCGAATATTTCTTAAATCTATTAAGATATTTTTGATTCTCTTATTAACTAAGAAGTAACCGAGGTGTAAAAATAATGTTACCGAATATTTCTTAAATCTATTAAGATATTTTTGATTCTCTTATTAACTAAGAAGTAACCGAGGTCTAAAAATAATGTTACCGAATATTTCATAAATCTATTAAGATATTTTTGATTCTCTTATTAACTAAGAAGTAACCGAGGTCTAAAAATAATGTTACCGAATATTTCTTAAATCTATTAAGATATTTTTGATTCTCTTATTAACTAAGAAGTAACCGAGGTGTAAAAATAATGTTACCGAATATTTCTTAAATCTATTAAGATATTTTTGATTCTCTTATTAACTAAGAAGTAACCGAGGTCTAAAAATGATGTTACCGAATATTTCTTAAATCTATTAAGATATTTTTGATTCTCTTATTAACTAAGAAGTAATCGAGGTCTAAAAATAATGTTACCGAATATTTATTAAATCTATTAAGATATTTTTGATTCTCTTATTAACTAAGAAGTAACCGAGGTCTAAAAATAATGTTACCGAATATTTCTTAAATCTATTAAGATATTTTTGATTCTCTTATTAACTAAGAAGTAACCGAGGTCTAAAAATAATGTTACCGAATATTTCTTAAATCTATTAAGATATTTTTGATTCTCTTATTAACTAAGAAGTAACCGAGGTCTAAAAATAATGTTACCGAATATTTCTTAAATCTATTAAGATATTTTTGATTCTCTTATTAACTAAGAAGTAATCGAGGTCTAAAAATAATGTTACCGAATATTTTTTAAATCTATTAAGATATTTATGATTCTCTTATTAACTAAGAAGTAACCGAGGTCTAAAAATAATGTTACCGAATATTTCTTAAATCTATTAAGATATTTTTGATTCTCTTATTAACTAAGAAGTAACCGAGGTCTAAAAATAATGTTACCGAATATTTCTTAAATCTATTAAGATATTTTTGATTCTCTTATTAACTAAGAAGTAACCGAGGTCTAAAAATAATGTTACCGAATATTTCTTAAATCTATTAAGATATTTTTGATTCTCTTATTAACTAAGAAGTAACCGAGGTGTAAAAATAATGTTACCGAATATTTCTTAAATCTATTAAGATATTTTTGATTCTCTTATTAACTAAGAAGTAACCGAGGTCTAAAAATGATGTTACCGAATATTTCTTAAATCTATTAAGATATTTTTGATTCTCTTATTAACTAAGAAGTAACCGAGGTCTAAAAATAATGTTACCGAATATTTCTTAAATCTATTAAGATATTTTTGATTCTCTTATTAACTAAGAAGTAACCGAGGTCTAAAAATAATGTTACCGAATATTTCTTAAATCTATTAAGATATTTTTGATTCTCTTATTAACTAAGAAGTAATCGAGGTCTAAAAATAATGTTACCGAATATTTCTTAAATCTATTAAGATATTTATGATTCTCTTATTAACTAAGAAGTAACCGAGGTCTAAAAATAATGTTACCGAATATTTCTTAAATCTATTAAGATATTTTTGATTCTCTTATTAACTAAGAAGTAACCGAGGTCTAAAAATAATGTTACCGAATATTTCTTAAATCTATTAAGATATTTTTGATTCTCTTATTAACTAAGAAGTAACCGAGGTCTAAAAATAATGTTACCGAATATTTCTTAAATCTATTAAGATATTTTTGATTCTCTTATTAACTAAGAAGTAACCGAGGTCTAAAAATAATGTTACCGAATATTTCTTAAATCTATTAAGATATTTTTGATTCTCTTATTAACTAAGAAGTAACCGAGGTCTAAAAATAATGTTACCGAATATTTCTTAAATCTATTAAGATATTTTTGATTCTCTTATTAACTAAGAAGTAACCGAGGTCTAAAAATAATGTTACCGAATATTTCTTAAATCTATTAAGATATTTTTGATTCTCTTATTAACTAAGAAGTAACCGAGGTCTAAAAATAATGTTACCGAATATTTCTTAAATCTATTAAGATATTTTTGATTCTCTTATTAACTAAGAAGTAACCGAGGTCTAAAAATAATGTTACCGAATATTTCTTAAATCTATTAAGATATTTTTGATTCTCTTATTAACTAAGAAGTAACCGAGGTCTAAAAATAATGTTACCGAATATTTCTTAAATCTATTAAGATATTTTTGATTCTCTTATTAACTAAGAAGTAACCGAGGTCTAAAAATAATGTTACCGAATATTTCTTAAATCTATTAAGATATTTTTGATTCTCTTATTAACTAAGAAGTAACCGAGGTCTAAAAATAATGTTACCGAATATTTCTTAAATCTATTAAGATATTTTTGATTCTCTTATTAACTAAGAAGTAACCGAGGTCTAAAAATAATGTTACCGAATATTTCTTAAATCTATTAAGATATTTTTGATTCTCTTATTAACTAAGAAGTAATCGAGGTCTAAAAATAATGTTACCGAATATTTCTTAAATCTATTAAGATATTTATGATTCTCTTATTAACTAAGAAGTAACCGAGGTCTAAAAATAATGTTACCGAATATTTCTTAAATCTATTAAGATATTTTTGATTCTCTTATTAACTAAGAAGTAACCGAGGTGTAAAAATAATGTTACCGAATATTTCTTAAATCTATTAAGATATTTTTGATTCTCTTATTAACTAAGAAGTAACCGAGGTCTAAAAATGATGTTACCGAATATTTCTTAAATCTATTAAGATATTTTTGATTCTCTTATTAACTAAGAAGTAACCGAGGTCTAAAAATGATGTTACCGAATATTTCTTAAATCTATTAAGATATTTTTGATTCTCTTATTAACTAAGAAGTAACCGAGGTCTAAAAATAATGTTACCGAATATTTCATAAATCTATTAAGATATTTTTGATTCTCTTATTAACTAAGAAGTAACCGAGGTCTAAAAATAATGTTACCGAATATTTCTTAAATCTATTAAGATATTTTTGATTCT
The DNA here is from genome assembly GCA_036172945.1 of Meloidogyne incognita. Taxonomy (NCBI): domain Eukaryota; kingdom Metazoa; phylum Nematoda; class Chromadorea; order Rhabditida; family Meloidogynidae; genus Meloidogyne; species Meloidogyne incognita. The sequence goes on from JARQAC010000011.1 coordinate 823,307, forward strand.
CTTATTAACTAAGAAGTAACCGAGGTGTAAAAATAATGTTACCGAATATTTCTTAAATCTATTAAGATATTTTTGATTCTCTTATTAACTAAGAAGTAACCGAGGTCTAAAAATGATGTTACCGAATATTTCTTAAATCTATTAAGATATTTTTGATTCTCTTATTAACTAAGAAGTAATCGAGGTCTAAAAATAATGTTACCGAATATTTATTAAATCTATTAAGATATTTTTGATTCTCTTATTAACTAAGAAGTAACCGAGGTCTAAAAATAATGTTACCGAATATTTCTTAAATCTATTAAGATATTTTTGATTCTCTTATTAACTAAGAAGTAACCGAGGTCTAAAAATAATGTTACCGAATATTTCTTAAATCTATTAAGATATTTTTGATTCTCTTATTAACTAAGAAGTAACCGAGGTCTAAAAATAATGTTACCGAATATTTCTTAAATCTATTAAGATATTTTTGATTCTCTTATTAACTAAGAAGTAATCGAGGTCTAAAAATAATGTTACCGAATATTTCTTAAATCTATTAAGATATTTATGATTCTCTTATTAGCTAAGAAGTAACCGAGGTCTAAAAATAATGTTACCGAATATTTCTTAAATCTATTAAGATATTTTTGATTCTCTTATTAACTAAGAAGTAACCGAGGTGTAAAAATAATGTTACCGAATATTTCTTAAATCTATTAAGATATTTTTGATTCTCTTATTAACTAAGAAGTAACCGAGGTCTAAAAATAATGTTACCGAATATTTCATAAATCTATTAAGATATTTTTGATTCTCTTATTAACTAAGAAGTAACCGAGGTCTAAAAATAATGTTACCGAATATTTCTTAAATCTATTAAGATATTTTTGATTCTCTTATTAACTAAGAAGTAACCGAGGTCTAAAAATAATGTTACCGAATATTTCTTAAATCTATTAAGATATTTTTGATTCTCTTATTAACTAAGAAGTAACCGAGGTCTAAAAATAATGTTACCGAATATTTCTTAAATCTATTAAGATATTTTTGATTCTCTTATTAACTAAGAAGTAACCGAGGTCTAAAAATAATGTTACCGAATATTTCTTAAATCTATTAAGATATTTTTGATTCTCTTATTAACTAAGAAGTAACCGAGGTCTAAAAATAATGTTACCGAATATTTCTTAAATCTATTAAGATATTTTTGATTCTCTTATTAACTAAGAAGTAACCGAGGTCTAAAAATAATGTTACCGAATATTTCTTAAATCTATTAAGATATTTTTGATTCTCTTATTAACTAAGAAGTAACCGAGGTCTAAAAATAATGTTACCGAATATTTCTTAAATCTATTAAGATATTTTTGATTCTCTTATTAACTAAGAAGTAACCGAGGTCTAAAAATAATGTTACCGAATATTTCATAAATCTATTAAGATATTTTTGATTCTCTTATTAACTAAGAAGTAACCGAGGTCTAAAAATAATGTTACCGAATATTTCTTAAATCTATTAAGATATTTTTGATTCTCTTATTAACTAAGAAGTAACCGAGGTCTAAAAATAATGTTACCGAATATTTCTTAAATCTATTAAGATATTTTTGATTCTCTTATTAACTAAGAAGTAACCGAGGTCTAAAAATAATGTTACCGAATATTTCTTAAATCTATTAAGATATTTTTGATTCTCTTATTAACTAAGAAGTAATCGAGGTCTAAAAATAATGTTACCGAATATTTCTTAAATCTATTAAGATATTTATGATTCTCTTATTAGCTAAGAAGTAACCGAGGTCTAAAAATAATGTTACCGAATATTTCTTAAATCTATTAAGATATTTTTGATTCTCTTATTAACTAAGAAGTAACCGAGGTGTAAAAATAATGTTACCGAATATTTCTTAAATCTATTAAGATATTTTTGATTCTCTTATTAACTAAGAAGTAACCGAGGTCTAAAAATAATGTTACCGAATATTTCATAAATCTATTAAGATATTTTTGATTCTCTTATTAACTAAGAAGTAACCGAGGTCTAAAAATAATGTTACCGAATATTTCTTAAATCTATTAAGATATTTTTGATTCTCTTATTAACTAAGAAGTAACCGAGGTCTAAAAATAATGTTACCGAATATTTCTTAAATCTATTAAGATATTTTTGATTCTCTTATTAACTAAGAAGTAACCGAGGTCTAAAAATAATGTTACCGAATATTTCTTAAATCTATTAAGATATTTTTGATTCTCTTATTAACTAAGAAGTAACCGAGGTCTAAAAATAATGTTACCGAATATTTCTTAAATCTATTAAGATATTTTTGATTCTCTTATTAACTAAGAAGTAACCGAGGTCTAAAAATAATGTTACCGAATATTTCTTAAATCTATTAAGATATTTTTGATTCTCTTATTAACTAAGAAGTAACCGAGGTCTAAAAATAATGTTACCGAATATTTCATAAATCTATTAAGATATTTTTGATTCTCTTATTAACTAAGAAGTAACCGAGGTCTAAAAATAATGTTACCGAATATTTCTTAAATCTATTAAGATATTTTTGATTCTCTTATTAACTAAGAAGTAACCGAGGTCTAAAAATAATGTTACCGAATATTTCTTAAATCTATTAAGATATTTTTGATTCTCTTATTAACTAAGAAGTAACCGAGGTCTAAAAATAATGTTACCGAATATTTCTTAAATCTATTAAGATATTTTTGATTCTCTTATTAACTAAGAAGTAACCGAGGTCTAAAAATAATGTTACCGAATATTTCTTAAATCTATTAAGATATTTTTGATTCTCTTATTAACTAAGAAGTAACCGAGGTCTAAAAATAATGTTACCGAATATTTCTTAAATCTATTAAGATATTTTTGATTCTCTTATTAACTAAGAAGTAACCGAGGTCTAAAAATAATGTTACCGAATATTTCTTAAATCTATTAAGATATTTTTGATTCTCTTATTAACTAAGAAGTAACCGAGGTCTAAAAATAATGTTACCGAATATTTCTTAAATCTATTAAGATATTTTTGATTCTCTTATTAACTAAGAAGTAACCGAGGTCTAAAAATAATGTTACCGAATATTTCTTAAATCTATTAAGATATTTTTGATTCTCTTATTAACTAAGAAGTAACCGAGGTCTAAAAATAATGTTACCGAATATTTCTTAAATCTATTAAGATATTTTTGATTCTCTTATTAACTAAGAAGTAACCGAGGTCTAAAAATAATGTTACCGAATATTTCTTAAATCTATTAAGATATTTTTGATTCTCTTATTAACTAAGAAGTAACCGAGGTCTAAAAATAATGTTACCGAATATTTCTTAAATCTATTAAGATATTTTTGATTCTCTTATTAACTAAGAAGTAACCGAGGTCTAAAAATAATGTTACCGAATATTTCTTAAATCTATTAAGATATTTTTGATTCTCTTATTAACTAAGAAGTAACCGAGGTCTAAAAATAATGTTACCGAATATTTCTTAAATCTATTAAGATATTTTTGATTCTCTTATTAACTAAGAAGTAACCGAGGTCTAAAAATAATGTTACCGAATATTTCTTAAATCTATTAAGATATTTTTGATTCTCTTATTAACTAAGAAGTAACCGAGGTCTAAAAATAATGTTACCGAATATTTCTTAAATCTATTAAGATATTTTTGATTCTCTTATTAACTAAGAAGTAACCGAGGTCTAAAAATAATGTTACCGAATATTTCTTAAATCTATTAAGATATTTTTGATTCTCTTATTAACTAAGAAGTAACCGAGGTCTAAAAATAATGTTACCGAATATTTCTTAAATCTATTAAGATATTTTTGATTCTCTTATTAACTAAGAAGTAACCGAGGTCTAAAAATAATGTTACCGAATATTTCATAAATCTATTAAGATATTTTTGATTCTCTTATTAACTAAGAAGTAACCGAGGTCTAAAAATAATGTTACCGAATATTTCTTAAATCTATTAAGATATTTTTGATTCTCTTATTAACTAAGAAGTAACCGAGGTCTAAAAATAATGTTACCGAATATTTCTTAAATCTATTAAGATATTTTTGATTCTCTTATTAACTAAGAAGTAACCGAGGTCTAAAAATAATGTTACCGAATATTTCTTAAATCTATTAAGATATTTTTGATTCTCTTATTAACTAAGAAGTAACCGAGGTCTAAAAATAATGTTACCGAATATTTCTTAAATCTATTAAGATATTTTTGATTCTCTTATTAACTAAGAAGTAACCGAGGTCTAAAAATAATGTTACCGAATATTTCTTAAATCTATTAAGATATTTTTGATTCTCTTATTAACTAAGAAGTAACCGAGGTCTAAAAATAATGTTACCGAATATTTCTTAAATCTATTAAGATATTTTTGATTCTCTTATTAACTAAGAAGTAACCGAGGTCTAAAAATAATGTTACCGAATATTTCTTAAATCTATTAAGATATTTTTGATTCTCTTATTAACTAAGAAGTAACCGAGGTCTAAAAATAATGTTACCGAATATTTCTTAAATCTATTAAGATATTTTTGATTCTCTTATTAACTAAGAAGTAACCGAGGTCTAAAAATAATGTTACCGAATATTTCTTAAATCTATTAAGATATTTTTGATTCTCTTATTAACTAAGAAGTAACCGAGGTCTAAAAATAATGTTACCGAATATTTCTTAAATCTATTAAGATATTTTTGATTCTCTTATTAACTAAGAAGTAACCGAGGTCTAAAAATAATGTTACCGAATATTTCTTAAATCTATTAAGATATTTTTGATTCTCTTATTAACTAAGAAGTAATCGAGGTCTAAAAATAATGTTACCGAATATTTCTTAAATCTATTAAGATATTTATGATTCTCTTATTAGCTAAGAAGTAACCGAGGTCTAAAAATAATGTTACCGAATATTTCTTAAATCTATTAAGATATTTTTGATTCTCTTATTAACTAAGAAGTAACCGAGGTGTAAAAATAATGTTACCGAATATTTCTTAAATCTATTAAGATATTTTTGATTCTCTTATTAACTAAGAAGTAACCGAGGTCTAAAAATAATGTTACCGAATATTTCATAAATCTATTAAGATATTTTTGATTCTCTTATTAACTAAGAAGTAACCGAGGTCTAAAAATGATGTTACCGAATATTTCTTAAATCTATTAAGATATTTTTGATTCTCTTATTAACTAAGAAGTAACCGAGGTCTAAAAATAATGTTACCGAATATTTCTTAAATCTATTAAGATATTTTTGATTCTCTTATTAACTAAGAAGTAACCGAGGTCTAAAAATAATGTTACCGAATATTTCTTAAATCTATTAAGATATTTTTGATTCTCTTATTAACTAAGAAGTAACCGAGGTCTAAAAATAATGTTACCGAATATTTCATAAATCTATTAAGATATTTTTGATTCTCTTATTAACTAAGAAGTAACCGAGGTCTAAAAATGATGTTACCGAATATTTCTTAAATCTATTAAGATATTTTTGATTCTCTTATTAACTAAGAAGTAACCGAGGTCTAAAAATAATGTTACCGAATATTTCTTAAATCTATTAAGATATTTTTGATTCTCTTATTAACTAAGAAGTAACCGAGGTCTAAAAATGATGTTACCGAATATTTCTTAAATCTATTAAGATATTTTTGATTCTCTTATTAACTAAGAAGTAACCGAGGTCTAAAAATAATGTTACCGAATATTTCATAAATCTATTAAGATATTTTTGATTCTCTTATTAACTAAGAAGTAACCGAGGTCTAAAAATAATGTTACCGAATATTTCTTAAATCTATTAAGATATTTTTGATTCTCTTATTAACTAAGAAGTAACCGAGGTCTAAAAATGATGTTACCGAATATTTCTTAAATCTATTAAGATATTTTTGATTCTCTTATTAACTAAGAAGTAACCGAGGTCTAAAAATAATGTTACCGAATATTTCATAAATCTATTAAGATATTTTTGATTCTCTTATTAACTAAGAAGTAACCGAGGTCTAAAAATGATGTTACCGAATATTTCTTAAATCTATTAAGATATTTTTGATTCTCTTATTAACTAAGAAGTAACCGAGGTCTAAAAATAATGTTACCGAATATTTCTTAAATCTATTAAGATATTTTTGATTCTCTTATTAACTAAGAAGTAACCGAGGTCTAAAAATAATGTTACCGAATATTTCATAAATCTATTAAGATATTTTTGATTCTCTTATTAACTAAGAAGTAACCGAGGTCTAAAAATGATGTTACCGAATATTTCTTAAATCTATTAAGATATTTTTGATTCTCTTATTAACTAAGAAGTAACCGAGGTCTAAAAATAATGTTACCGAATATTTCTTAAATCTATTAAGATATTTTTGATTCTCTTATTAACTAAGAAGTAACCGAGGTCTAAAAATAATGTTACCGAATATTTCTTAAATCTATTAAGATATTTTTGATTCTCTTATTAACTAAGAAGTAACCGAGGTCTAAAAATAATGTTACCGAATATTTCATAAATCTATTAAGATATTTTTGATTCTCTTATTAACTAAGAAGTAACCGAGGTCTAAAAATGATGTTACCGAATATTTCTTAAATCTATTAAGATATTTTTGATTCTCTTATTAACTAAGAAGTAACCGAGGTCTAAAAATAATGTTACCGAATATTTCTTAAATCTATTAAGATATTTTTGATTCTCTTATTAACTAAGAAGTAACCGAGGTCTAAAAATAATGTTACCGAATATTTCTTAAATCTATTAAGATATTTTTGATTCTCTTATTAACTAAGAAGTAACCGAGGTCTAAAAATGATGTTACCGAATATTTCTTAAATCTATTAAGATATTTTTGATTCTCTTATTAACTAAGAAGTAACCGAGGTCTAAAAATAATGTTACCGAATATTTCATAAATCTATTAAGATATTTTTGATTCTCTTATTAACTAAGAAGTAACCGAGGTCTAAAAATGATGTTACCGAATATTTCTTAAATCTATTAAGATATTTTTGATTCTCTTATTAACTAAGAAGTAACCGAGGTCTAAAAATAATGTTACCGAATATTTCTTAAATCTATTAAGATATTTTTGATTCTCTTATTAACTAAGAAGTAACCGAGGTCTAAAAATAATGTTACCGAATATTTCTTAAATCTATTAAGATATTTTTGATTCTCTTATTAACTAAGAAGTAACCGAGGTCTAAAAATAATGTTACCGAATATTTCATAAATCTATTAAGATATTTTTGATTCTCTTATTAACTAAGAAGTAACCGAGGTCTAAAAATGATGTTACCGAATATTTCTTAAATCTATTAAGATATTTTTGATTCTCTTATTAACTAAGAAGTAACCGAGGTCTAAAAATAATGTTACCGAATATTTCTTAAATCTATTAAGATATTTTTGATTCTCTTATTAACTAAGAAGTAACCGAGGTCTAAAAATAATGTTACCGAATATTTCTTAAATCTATTAAGATATTTTTGATTCTCTTATTAACTAAGAAGTAACCGAGGTCTAAAAATAATGTTACCGAATATTTCTTAAATCTATTAAGATATTTTTGATTCTCTTATTAACTAAGAAGTAACCGAGGTCTAAAAATAATGTTACCGAATATTTCTTAAATCTATTAAGATATTTTTGATTCTCTTATTAACTAAGAAGTAACCGAGGTCTAAAAATAATGTTACCGAATATTTCTTAAATCTATTAAGATATTTTTGATTCTCTTATTAACTAAGAAGTAACCGAGGTCTAAAAATAATGTTACCGAATATTTCTTAAATCTATTAAGATATTTTTGATTCTCTTATTAACTAAGAAGTAACCGAGGTCTAAAAATAATGTTACCGAATATTTCTTAAATCTATTAAGATATTTTTGATTCTCTTATTAACTAAGAAGTAACCGAGGTCTAAAAATAATGTTACCGAATATTTCTTAAATCTATTAAGATATTTTTGATTCTCTTATTAACTAAGAAGTAACCGAGGTCTAAAAATAATGTTACCGAATATTTCTTAAATCTATTAAGATATTTTTGATTCTCTTATTAACTAAGAAGTAACCGAGGTGTAAAAATAATGTTACCGAATATTTCTTAAATCTATTAAGATATTTTTGATTCTCTTATTAACTAAGAAGTAACCGAGGTCTAAAAATGATGTTACCGAATATTTCTTAAATCTATTAAGATATTTTTGATTCTCTTATTAACTAAGAAGTAACCGAGGTCTAAAAATAATGTTACCGAATATTTCTTAAATCTATTAAGATATTTTTGATTCTCTTATTAACTAAGAAGTAACCGAGGTCTAAAAATAATGTTACCGAATATTTCTTAAATCTATTAAGATATTTTTGATTCTCTTATTAACTAAGAAGTAATCGAGGTCTAAAAATAATGTTACCGAATATTTCTTAAATCTATTAAGATATTTATGATTCTCTTATTAACTAAGAAGTAACCGAGGTCTAAAAATAATGTTACCGAATATTTCTTAAATCTATTAAGATATTTTTGATTCTCTTATTAACTAAGAAGTAACCGAGGTCTAAAAATAATGTTACCGAATATTTCTTAAATCTATTAAGATATTTTTGATTCTCTTATTAACTAAGAAGTAACCGAGGTCTAAAAATAATGTTACCGAATATTTCTTAAATCTATTAAGATATTTTTGATTCTCTTATTAACTAAGAAGTAACCGAGGTCTAAAAATAATGTTACCGAATATTTCTTAAATCTATTAAGATATTTTTGATTCTCTTATTAACTAAGAAGTAACCGAGGTCTAAAAATAATGTTACCGAATATTTCTTAAATCTATTAAGATATTTTTGATTCTCTTATTAACTAAGAAGTAACCGAGGTCTAAAAATAATGTTACCGAATATTCTTAAATCTATTAAGATATTTTTGATTCTCTTATTAACTAAGAAGTAACCGAGGTCTAAAAATAATGTTACCGAATATTTCTTAAATCTATTAAGATATTTTTGATTCTCTTATTAACTAAGAAGTAACCGAGGTCTAAAAATAATGTTACCGAATATTTCTTAAATCTATTAAGATATTTTTGATTCTCTTATTAACTAAGAAGTAACCGAGGTCTAAAAATAATGTTACCGAATATTTCTTAAATCTATTAAGATATTTTTGATTCTCTTATTAACTAAGAAGTAACCGAGGTCTAAAAATAATGTTACCGAATATTTCTTAAATCTATTAAGATATTTTTGATTCTCTTATTAACTAAGAAGTAACCGAGGTCTAAAAATGATGTTACCGAATATTTCTTAAATCTATTAAGATATTTTTGATTCTCTTATTAACTAAGAAGTAACCGAGGTGTAAAAATAATGTTACCGAATATTTCTTAAATCTATTAAGATATTTTTGATTCTCTTATTAACTAAGAAGTAACCGAGGTCTAAAAATAATGTTACCGAATATTTCTTAAATCTATTAAGATATTTTTGATTCTCTTATTAACTAAGAAGTAACCGAGGTCTAAAAATAATGTTACCGAATATTTCTTAAATCTATTAAGATATTTTTGATTCTCTTATTAACTAAGAAGTAACCGAGGTCTAAAAATAATGTTACCGAATATTTCTTAAATCTATTAAGATATTTTTGATTCTCTTATTAACTAAGAAGTAACCGAGGTCTAAAAATAATGTTACCGAATATTTCTTAAATCTATTAAGATATTTTTGATTCTCTTATTAACTAAGAAGTAACCGAGGTCTAAAAATAATGTTACCGAATATTTCTTAAATCTATTAAGATATTTTTGATTCTCTTATTAACTAAGAAGTAACCGAGGTCTAAAAATAATGTTACCGAATATTTCTTAAATCTATTAAGATATTTTTGATTCTCTTATTAACTAAGAAGTAACCGAGGTCTAAAAATAATGTTACCGAATATTTCTTAAATCTATTAAGATATTTTTGATTCTCTTATTAACTAAGAAGTAACCGAGGTCTAAAAATAATGTTACCGAATATTTCTTAAATCTATTAAGATATTTTTGATTCTCTTATTAACTAAGAAGTAATCGAGGTCTAAAAATAATGTTACCGAATATTTCTTAAATCTATTAAGATATTTTTGATTCTCTTATTAACTAAGAAGTAACCGAGGTCTAAAAATAATGTTACCGAATATTTCTTAAATCTATTAAGATATTTTTGATTCTCTTATTAACTAAGAAGTAACCGAGGTCTAAAAATAATGTTACCGAATATTTCTTAAATCTATTAAGATATTTTTGATTCTCTTATTAACTAAGAAGTAACCGAGGTCTAAAAATAATGTTACCGAATATTTCTTAAATCTATTAAGATATTTTTGATTCTCTTATTAACTAAGAAGTAACCGAGGTCTAAAAATAATGTTACCGAATATTTCTTAAATCTATTAAGATATTTTTGATTCTCTTATTAACTAAGAAGTAACCGAGGTCTAAAAATAATGTTACCGAATATTTCTTAAATCTATTAAGATATTTTTGATTCTCTTATTAACTAAGAAGTAACCGAGGTCTAAAAATAATGTTACCGAATATTTCTTAAATCTATTAAGATATTTTTGATTCTCTTATTAACTAAGAAGTAACCGAGGTCTAAAAATAATGTTACCGAATATTTCTTAAATCTATTAAGATATTTTTGATTCTCTTATTAACTAAGAAGTAACCGAGGTCTAAAAATAATGTTACCGAATATTTCATAAATCTATTAAGATATTTTTGATTCTCTTATTAACTAAGAAGTAACCGAGGTCTAAAAATAATGTTACCGAATATTTCTTAAATCTATTAAGATATTTTTGATTCTCTTATTAACTAAGAAGTAACCGAGGTCTAAAAATAATGTTACCGAATATTTCTTAAATCTATTAAGATATTTTTGATTCTCTTATTAACTAAGAAGTAACCGAGGTCTAAAAATAATGTTACCGAATATTTCTTAAATCTATTAAGATATTTTTGATTCTCTTATTAACTAAGAAGTAACCGAGGTCTAAAAATAATGTTACCGAATATTTCTTAAATCTATTAAGATATTTTTGATTCTCTTATTAACTAAGAAGTAACCGAGGTCTAAAAATAATGTTACCGAATATTTCTTAAATCTATTAAGATATTTTTGATTCTCTTATTAACTAAGAAGTAACCGAGGTCTAAAAATAATGTTACCGAATATTTCTTAAATCTATTAAGATATTTTTGATTCTCTTATTAACTAAGAAGTAACCGAGGTCTAAAAATAATGTTACCGAATATTTCTTAAATCTATTAAGATATTTTTGATTCTCTTATTAACTAAGAAGTAACCGAGGTCTAAAAATAATGTTACCGAATATTTCTTAAATCTATTAAGATATTTTTGATTCTCTTATTAACTAAGAAGTAACCGAGGTCTAAAAATAATGTTACCGAATATTTCTTAAATCTATTAAGATATTTTTGATTCTCTTATTAACTAAGAAGTAACCGAGGTCTAAAAATAATGTTACCGAATATTTCATAAATCTATTAAGATATTTTTGATTCTCTTATTAACTAAGAAGTAACCGAGGTCTAAAAATAATGTTACCGAATATTTCATAAATCTATTAAGATATTTTTGATTCTCTTATTAACTAAGAAGTAACCGAGGTCTAAAAATAATGTTACCGAATATTTCTTAAATCTATTAAGATATTTTTGATTCTCTTATTAACTAAGAAGTAACCGAGGTCTAAAAATAATGTTACCGAATATTTCTTAAATCTATTAAGATATTTTTGATTCTCTTATTAACTAAGAAGTAACCGAGGTCTAAAAATAATGTTACCGAATATTTCTTAAATCTATTAAGATATTTTTGATTCTCTTATTAACTAAGAAGTAACCGAGGTCTAAAAATAATGTTACCGAATATTTCTTAAATCTATTAAGATATTTTTGATTCTCTTATTAACTAAGAAGTAACCGAGGTCTAAAAATAATGTTACCGAATATTTCTTAAATCTATTAAGATATTTTTGATTCTCTTATTAACTAAGAAGTAACCGAGGTCTAAAAATAATGTTACCGAATATTTCTTAAATCTATTAAGATATTTTTGATTCTCTTATTAACTAAGAAGTAGCCGAGGTCTAAAAATAATGTTACCGAATATTTCTTAAATCTATTAAGATATTTTTGATTCTCTTATTAACTAAGAAGTAACCGAGGTCTAAAAATAATGTTACCGAATATTTCTTAAATCTATTAAGATATTTTTGATTCTCTTATTAACTAAGAAGTAACCGAGGTCTAAAAATAATGTTACCGAATATTTCTTAAATCTATTAAGATATTTTTGATTCTCTTATTAACTAAGAAGTAGCCGAGGTCTAAAAATAATGTTACCGAATATTTCTTAAATCTATTAAGATATTTTTGATTCTCTTATTAACTAAGAAGTAACCGAGGTCTAAAAATAATGTTACCGAATATTTCTTAAATCTATTAAGATATTTTTGATTCTCTTATTAACTAAGAAGTAACCGAGGTCTAAAAATAATGTTACCGAATATTTCTTAAATCTATTAAGATATTTTTGATTCTCTTATTAACTAAGAAGTAACCGAGGTCTAAAAATAATGTTACCGAATATTTCTTAAATCTATTAAGATATTTTTGATTCTCTTATTAACTAAGAAGTAATCGAGGTCTAAAAATAATGTTACCGAATATTTCTTAAATCTATTAAGATATTTTTGATTCTCTTATTAACTAAGAAGTAACCGAGGTCTAAAAATAATGTTACCGAATATTTCTTAAATCTATTAAGATATTTTTGATTCTCTTATTAACTAAGAAGTAACCGAGGTCTAAAAATAATGTTACCGAATATTTCTTAAATCTATTAAGATATTTTTGATTCTCTTATTAACTAAGAAGTAACCGAGGTCTAAAAATAATGTTACCGAATATTTCTTAAATCTATTAAGATATTTTTGATTCTCTTATTAACTAAGAAGTAACCGAGGTCTAAAAATAATGTTACCGAATATTTCTTAAATCTATTAAGATATTTTTGATTCTCTTATTAACTAAGAAGTAACCGAGGTCTAAAAATAATGTTACCGAATATTTCTTAAATCTATTAAGATATTTTTGATTCTCTTATTAACTAAGAAGTAACCGAGGTCTAAAAATAATGTTACCGAATATTTCTTAAATCTATTAAGATATTTTTGATTCTCTTATTAACTAAGAAGTAACCGAGGTCTAAAAATAATGTTACCGAATATTTCTTAAATCTATTAAGATATTTTTGATTCTCTTATTAACTAAGAAGTAACCGAGGTCTAAAAATAATGTTACCGAATATTTCTTAAATCTATTAAGATATTTTTGATTCTCTTATTAACTAAGAAGTAACCGAGGTCTAAAAATAATGTTACCGAATATTTCTTAAATCTATTAAGATATTTTTGATTCTCTTATTAACTAAGAAGTAACCGAGGTCTAAAAATAATGTTACCGAATATTTCTTAAATCTATTAAGATATTTTTGATTCTCTTATTAACTAAGAAGTAACCGAGGTCTAAAAATAATGTTACCGAATATTTCTTAAATCTATTAAGATATTTTTGATTCTCTTATTAACTAAGAAGTAACCGAGGTCTAAAAATAATGTTACTGAATATTTCATAAATCTATTAAGATATTTTTGATTCTCTTATTAACTAAGAAGTAACCGAGGTCTAAAAATAATGTTACCGAATATTTCTTAAATCTATTAAGATATTTTTGATTCTCTTATTAACTAAGAAGTAACCGAGGTCTAAAAATAATGTTACCGAATATTTCTTAAATCTATTAAGATATTTTTGATTCTCTTATTAACTAAGAAGTAACCGAGGTCTAAAAATAATGTTACCGAATATTTCTTAAATCTATTAAGATATTTTTGATTCTCTTATTAACTAAGAAGTAACCGAGGTCTAAAAATAATGTTACCGAATATTTCTTAAATCTATTAAGATATTTTTGATTCTCTTATTAACTAAGAAGTAACCGAGGTCTAAAAATAATGTTACCGAATATTTCTTAAATCTATTAAGATATTTTTGAGGTCTAAAAATAATGTTACCGAATATTTCTTAAATCTATTAAGATATTTTTGATTCTCTTATTAACTAAGAAGTAACCGAGGTCTAAAAATAATGTTACCGAATATTTCTTAAATCTATTAAGATATTTTTGATTCTCTTATTAACTAAGAAGTAACCGAGGTCTAAAAATAATGTTACCGAATATTTCTTAAATCTATTAAGATATTTTTGATTCTCTTATTAACTAAGAAGTAACCGAGGTCTAAAAATAATGTTACCGAATATTTCTTAAATCTATTAAGATATTTTTGAGGTCTAAAAATAATGTTACCGAATATTTCTTAAATCTATTAAGATATTTTTGATTCTCTTATTAACTAAGAAGTAACCGAGGTCTAAAAATAATGTTACCGAATATTTCTTAAATCTATTAAGATATTTTTGATTCTCTTATTAACTAAGAAGTAACCGAGGTCTAAAAATAATGTTACCGAATATTTCTTAAATCTATTAAGATATTTTTGAGGTCTAAAAATAATGTTACCGAATATTTCTTAAATCTATTAAGATATTTTTGATTCTCTTATTAACTAAGAAGTAACCGAGGTCTAAAAATAATGTTACCGAATATTTCTTAAATCTATTAAGATATTTTTGAGGTCTAAAAATAATGTTACCGAATATTTCTTAAATCTATTAAGATATTTTTGATGTCTAAAAATAATGTTACCGAATATTTCTTAAATCTATTAAGATATTTTTGAGGTCTAAAAATAATGTTACCGAATATTTCTTAAATCTATTAAGATATTTTTGATTCTCTTATTAACTAAGAAGTAACCGAGGTCTAAAAATAATGTTACCGAATATTTCTTAAATCTATTAAGATATTTTTGAGGTCTAAAAATAATGTTACCGAATATTTCTTAAATCTATTAAGATATTTTTGATTCTCTTATTAACTAAGAAGTAACCGAGGTCTAAAAATAATGTTACCGAATATTTCTTAAATCTATTAAGATATTTTTGATTCTCTTATTAACTAAGAAGTAACCGAGGTCTAAAAATAATGTTACCGAATATTTCTTAAATCTATTAAGATATTTTTGATTCTCTTATTAACTAAGAAGTAACCGAGGTCTAAAAATAATGTTACCGAATATTTCTTAAATCTATTAAGATATTTTTGATTCTCTTATTAACTAAGAAGTAACCGAGGTGTAAAAATAATGTTACCGAATATTTCTTAAATCTATTAAGATATTTTTGATTCTCTTATTAACTAAGAAGTAATCGAGGTCTAAAAATAATGTTACCGAATATTTTTTAAATCTATTAAGATATTTTTGATTCTCTTATTAACTAAGAAGTAACCGAGGTCTAAAAATAATGTTACCGAATATTTCTTAAATCTATTAAGATATTTTTGATTCTCTTATTAACTAAGAAGTAACCGAGGTGTAAAAATAATGTTACCGAATATTTCTTAAATCTATTAAGATATTTTTGATTCTCTTATTAACTAAGAAGTAACCGAGGTCTAAAAATAATGTTACCGAATATTTCTTAAATCTATTAAGATATTTTTGATTCTCTTATTAACTAAGAAGTAACCGAGGTCTAAAAATAATGTTACCGAATATTTCTTAAATCTATTAAGATATTTTTGATTCTCTTATTAACTAAGAAGTAACCGAGGTCTAAAAATAATGTTACCGAATATTTCTTAAATCTATTAAGATATTTTTGATTCTCTTATTAACTAAGAAGTAACCGAGGTCTAAAAATAATGTTACCGAATATTTCTTAAATCTATTAAGATATTTTTGATTCTCTTATTAACTAAGAAGTAACCGAGGTCTAAAAATAATGTTACCGAATATTTCTTAAATCTATTAAGATATTTTTGATTCTCTTATTAACTAAGAAGTAACCGAGGTGTAAAAATAATGTTACCGAATATTTCTTAAATCTATTAAGATATTTTTGATTCTCTTATTAACTAAGAAGTAATCGAGGTCTAAAAATAATGTTACCGAATATTTCTTAAATCTATTAAGATATTTTTGATTGTCTTATTAACTAAGAAGTAATCGAGGTCTAAAAATAATGTTACCGAATATTTTTTAAATCTATTAAGATATTTTTGATTCTCTTATTAACTAAGAAGTAACCGAGGTGTAAAAATAATGTTACCGAATATTTCTTAAATCTATTAAGATATTTTTGATTCTCTTATTAACTAAGAAGTAACCGAGGTGTAAAAATAATGTTACCGAATATTTCTTAAATCTATTAAGATATTTTTGATTCTCTTATTAACTAAGAAGTAACCGAGGTCTAAAAATAATGTTACCGAATATTTCTTAAATCTATTAAGATATTTTTGATTCTCTTATTAACTAAGAAGTAACCGAGGTGTAAAAATAATGTTACCGAATATTTCTTAAATCTATTAAGATATTTTTGATTCTCTTATTAACTAAGAAGTAATCGAGGTCTAAAAATAATGTTACCGAATATTTCTTAAATCTATTAAGATATTTTTGATTCTCTTATTAACTAAGAAGTAACCGATCTCTAAAAATAATGTTACCGAATATTTCTTAAATCTATTAAGATATTTTTGATTCTCTTATTAACTAAGAAGTAACCGAGGTCTAAAAATAATGTTACCGAATATTTCTTAAATCTATTAAGATATTTTTGATTCTCTTATTAACTAAGAAGTAACCGAGGTCTAAAAATAATGTTACCGAATATTTCTTAAATCTATTAAGATATTTTTGATTCTCTTATTAACTAAGAAGTAACCGAGGTCTAAAAATAATGTTACCGAATATTTCTTAAATCTATTAAGATATTTTTAATTCTCTTATTAACTAAGAAGTAACCGAGGTCTAAAAATAATGTTACCGAATATGTCTTAAATCGATTAAGATATTTTTGATTCTCTTATTAACTAAGAAGTAACCGAGGTCTAAAAATAATGTTACCGAATATTTCTTAAATCTATTAAGATATTTTTGATTCTCTTATTAACTAAGAAGTAACCGAGGTCTAAAAATAATGTTACCGAATATTTCTTAAATCTATTAAGATATTTTTGATTCTCTTATTAACTAAGAAGTAACCGAGGTGTAAAAATAATGTTACCGAATATTTCTTAAATCTATTAAGATATTTTTGATTCTCTTATTAACTAAGAAGTAATCGAGGTCTAAAAATAATGTTACCGAATATTTCTTAAATCTATTAAGATATTTTTGATTGTCTTATTAACTAAGAAGTAATCGAGGTCTAAAAATAATGTTACCGAATATTTTTTAAATCTATTAAGATATTTTTGATTCTCTTATTAACTAAGAAGTAACCGAGGTGTAAAAATAATGTTACCGAATATTTCTTAAATCTATTAAGATATTTTTGATTCTCTTATTAACTAAGAAGTAACCGAGGTGTAAAAATAATGTTACCGAATATTTCTTAAATCTATTAAGATATTTTTGATTCTCTTATTAACTAAGAAGTAACCGAGGTCTAAAAATAATGTTACCGAATATTTCTTAAATCTATTAAGATATTTTTGATTCTCTTATTAACTAAGAAGTAACCGAGGTGTAAAAATAATGTTACCGAATATTTCTTAAATCTATTAAGATATTTTTGATTCTCTTATTAACTAAGAAGTAATCGAGGTCTAAAAATAATGTTACCGAATATTTCTTAAATCTATTAAGATATTTTTGATTCTCTTATTAACTAAGAAGTAACCGAGGTGTAAAAATAATGTTACCGAATATTTCTTAAATCTATTAAGATATTTTTGATTCTCTTATTAACTAAGAAGTAACCGAGGTGTAAAAATAATGTTACCGAATATTTCTTAAATCTATTAAGATATTTTTGATTCTCTTATTAACTAAGAAGTAACCGAGGTGTAAAAATAATGTTACCGAATATTTCTTAAATCTATTAAGATATTTTTGATTCTCTTATTAACTAAGAAGTAACCGAGGTGTAAAAATAATGTTACCGAATATTTCTTAAATCTATTAAGATATTTTTGATTCTCTTATTAACTAAGAAGTAATCGAGGTCTAGAAATAATGTTACCGAATATTTTTTAAATCTATTAAGATATTTTTGATTCTCTTATTAACTAAGAAGTAATCGAGGTCTAAAAATAATGTTACCGAATATTTCTTAAATCTATTAAGATATTTTTGATTCTCTTATTAACTAAGAAGTAACCGAGGTGTAAAAATAATGTTACCGAATATTTCTTAAATCTATTAAGATATTTTTGATTCTCTTATTAACTAAGAAGTAACCGAGGTGTAAAAATAATGTTACCGAATATTTCTTAAATCTATTAAGATATTTTTGATTCTCTTATTAACTAAGAAGTAACCGAGGTCTAAAAATAATGTTACCGAATATTTCTTAAATCTATTAAGATATTTTTGATTCTCTTATTAACTAAGAAGTAATCGAGGTCTAAAAATAATGTTACCGAATATTTCTTAAATCTATTAAGATATTTTTGATTCTCTTATTAACTAAGAAGTAACCGAGGTGTAAAAATAATGTTACCGAATATTTCTTAAATCTATTAAGATATTTTTGATTCTCTTATTAACTAAGAAGTAATCGAGGTCTAAAAATAATGTTACCGAATATTTCTTAAATCTATTAAGATATTTTTGATTCTCTTATTAACTAAGAAGTAACAGAGGTGTAAAAATAATGTTACCGAATATTTCTTAAATCTATTAAGATATTTTTGATTCTCTTATTAACTAAGAAGTAACCGAGGTCTAAAAATAATGTTACCGAATATTTCTTAAATCTATTAAGATATTTTTGATTCTCTTATTAACTAACAAGTAACCGAGGTGTAAAAATAATGTTACCGAATATTTCTTAAATCTATTAAGATATTTTTGATTCTCTTATTAACTAACAAGTAACCGAGGTGTAAAAATAATGTTACCGAATATTTCTTAAATCTATTAAGATATTTTTGATTCTCTTATTAACTAAGAAGTAACCGAGGTCTAAAAATAATGTTACCGAATATTTCTTAAATCTATTAAGATATTTTTGATTCTCTTATTAACTAACAAGTAACCGAGGTGTAAAAATAATGTTACCGAATATTTCTTAAATCTATTAAGATATTTTTGATTCTCTTATTAACTAAGAAGTAACCGAGGTGTAAAAATAATGTTACCGAATATTTCTTAAATCTATTAAGATATTTTTGATTCTCTTATTAACTAAGAAGTAATCGAGGTCTAAAAATAATGTTACCGAATATTTCTTAAATCTATTAAGATATTTTTGATTCTCTTATTAACTAAGAAGTAACCGAGGTGTAAAAATAATGTTACCGAATATTTCTTAAATCTATTAAGATATTTTTGATTCTCTTATTAACTAAGAAGTAATCGAGGTCTAAAAATAATGTATTTTTTTTTTACTTTTACCGAATATTTCTTAAATCTATTAAGATATTTTTGATTCTCTTATTAACTAAGAAGTAATCGAGGTCTAAAAATAATGTTACCGAATATTTCTTAAATCTATTAAGATATTTTTGATTCTCTTATTAACTAAGAAGTAATCGAGGTCTAAAAATAATGTTACCGAATATTTCTTAAATCTATTAAGATATTTTTGATTCTCTTATTAACTAAGAAGTAACCGAGGTCTAAAAATAATGTTACCGAATATTTCTTAAATCTATTAAGATATTTTTGATTCTCTTATTAACTAACAAGTAACCGAGGTGTAAAAATAATGTTACCGAATATTTCTTAAATCTATTAAGATATTTTTGATTCTCTTATTAACTAAGAAGTAACCGAGGTGTAAAAATAATGTTACCGAATATTTCTTAAATCTATTAAGATATTTTTGATTCTCTTATTAACTAAGAAGTAATCGAGGTCTAAAAATAATGTTACCGAATATTTCTTAAATCTATTAAGATATTTTTGATTCTCTTATTAACTAAGAAGTAACCGAGGTGTAAAAATAATGTTACCGAATATTTCTTAAATCTATTAAGATATTTTTGATTCTCTTATTAACTAAGAAGTAATCGAGGTCTAAAAATAATGTATTTTTTTTACTTTTACCGAATATTTCTTAAATCTATTAAGATATTTTTGATTCTCTTATTAACTAAGAAGTAATCGAGGTCTAAAAATAATGTTACCGAATATTTCTTAAATCTATTAAGATATTTTTGATTCTCTTATTAACTAAGAAGTAACCGAGGTGTAAAAATATTTTAATAATAATAAAAATAATGTTCTCCGAGGTCTAAAAATAATGTTACCGAATATTTCTTAAATCTATTAAGATATTTTTGATTCTCTTATTAACTAAGAAGTAACTGAGGTCTAAAAATAATGTTACCGAATATTTCTTAAATCTATTAAGATATTTTTGATTCTCTTATTAACTAAAAAGTAACCGAGGTCTAAAAATAATGTTACCGAATATTTCTTAAATCTATTAAGATATTTTTGATTCTCTTATTAACTAAGAAGTAACCGAGGTCTAAAAATAATGTTACCGAATATTTCTTAAATCTATTAAGATATTTTTGATTCTCTTATTAACTAAGAAGTAACCGAGGTCTAAAAATAATGTTACCGAATATTTCTTAAATCTATTAAGATATTTTTGATTCTCTTATTAACTAAGAAGTAACCGAGGTCTAAAAATAATGTTACCGAATATTTCTTAAATCTATTAAGATATTTTTGATTCTCTTATTAACTAAGAAGTAACCGAGGTCTAAAAATAATGTTACCGAATATTTCTTAAATCTATTAAGATATTTTTGATTCTCTTATTAACTAAGAAGTAACCGAGGTCTAAAAATAATGTTACCGAATATTTCTTAAATCTATTAAGATATTTTTGATTCTCTTATTAACTAAGAAGTAACCGAGGTCTAAAAATAATTTACCGAATATTTCTTAAATCTATTAAGATATTTTTGATTCTCTTATTAACTAAGAAGTAACCGAGGTCTAAAAATAATGTTACCGAATATTTCTTAAATCTATTAAGATATTTTTGATTCTCTTATTAACTAAGAAGTAACCGAGGTCTAAAAATAATGTTACCGAATATTTCTTAAATCTATTAAGATATTTTTGATTCTCTTATTAACTAAGAAGTAACCGAGGTCTAAAAATAATTTACCGAATATTTCTTAAATCTATTAAGATATTTTTGATTCTCTTATTAACTAAGAAGTAACCGAGGTCTAAAAATAATGTTACCGAATATTTCTTAAATCTATTAAGATATTTTTGATTCTCTTATTAACTAAGAAGTAACCGAGGTCTAAAAATAATGTTACCGAATATTTCTTAAATCTATTAAGATATTTTTGATTCTCTTATTAACTAAGAAGTAACCGAGGTCTAAAAATAATGTTACCGAATATTTCTTAAATCTATTAAGATATTTTTGATTCTCTTATTAACTAAGAAGTAACCGAGGTCTAAAAATAATGTTACCGAATATTTCTTAAATCTATTAAGATATTTTTGATTCTCTTATTAACTAAGAAGTAATCGAGGTCTAAAAATAATGTTACCGAATATTTTTTAAATCTATTAAGATATTTTTGATTCTCTTATTAACTAAGAAGTAATCGAGGTCTAAAAATAATGTTACCGAATATTTCTTAAATCTATTAAGATATTTTTGATTCTCTTATTAACTAAGAAGTAATCGAGGTCTAAAAATAATGTTACCGAATATTTTTTAAATCTATTAAGATATTTTTGATTCTCTTATTAACTAAGAAGTAATCGAGGTCTAAAAATAATGTTACCGAATATTTTTTAAATCTATTAAGATATTTTTGATTCTCTTATTAACTAAGAAGTAATCGAGGTCTAAAAATAATGTTACCGAATATTTTTTAAATCTATTAAGATATTTTTGATTCTCTTATTAACTAAGAAGTAATCGAGGTCTAAAAATAATGTTACCGAATATTTTTTAAATCTATTAAGATATTTTTGATTCTCTTATTAACTAAGAAGTAATCGAGGTCTAAAAATAATGTTACCGAATATTTTTTAAATCTATTAAGATATTTTTGATTCTCTTATTAACTAAGAAGTAATCGAGGTCTAAAAATAATGTTACCGAATATTTCTTAAATCTATTAAGATATTTTTGATTCTCTTATTAACTAAGAAGTAACCGAGGTGTAAAAATAATGTTACCGAATATTTCTTAAATCTATTAAGATATTTTTGATTCTCTTATTAACTAAGAAGTAACCGATCTCTAAAAATAATGTTACCGAATATTTCTTAAATCTATTAAGATATTTTTGATTCTCTTATTAACTAAGAAGTAACCGATCTCTAAAAATAATGTTACCGAATATTTTTTAAATCTATTAAGATATTTTTGATTCTCTTATTAACTAAGAAGTAACCGATCTCTAAAAATAATGTTACCGAATATTTTTTAAATCTATTAAGATATTTTTGATTCTCTTATTAACTAAGAAGTAATCGAGGTCTAAAAATAATGTTACCGAATATTTCTTAAATCTATTAAGATATTTTTGATTCTCTTATTAACTAAGAAGTAACCGATCTCTAAAAATAATGTTACCGAATATTTTTTAAATCTATTAAGATATTTTTGATTCTCTTATTAACTAAGAAGTAATCGAGGTCTAAAAATAATGTTACCGAATATTTTTTAAATCTATTAAGATATTTTTGATTCTCTTATTAACTAAGAAGTAACCGAGGTCTAAAAATAATGTTACCGAATATTTCTTAAATCTATTAAGATATTTTTGATTCTCTTATTAACTAAGAAGTAACCGAGGTCTAAAAATAATGTTACCGAATATTTCTTAAATCTATTAAGATATTTTTGATTCTCTTATTAACTAAGAAGTAACCGAGGTCTAAAAATAATGTTACCGAATATTTCTTAAATCTATTAAGATATTTTTGATTCTCTTATTAACTAAGAAGTAACCGAGGTCTAAAAATAATGTTACCGAATATTTCTTAAATCTATTAAGATATTTTTGATTCTCTTATTAACTAAGAAGTAACCGAGGTCTAAAAATAATGTTACCGAATATTTCTTAAATCTATTAAGATATTTTTGATTCTCTTATTAACTAAGAAGTAACCGAGGTCTAAAAATAATGTTACCGAATATTTCTTAAATCTATTAAGATATTTTTGATTCTCTTATTAACTAAGAAGTAACCGAGGTCTAAAAATAATGTTACCGAATATTTCTTAAATCTATTAAGATATTTTTGATTCTCTTAATAACTAAGAAGTAACCGAGGTCTAAAAATAATGTTACCGAATATTTCTTAAATCTATTAAGATATTTTTGATTCTCTTATTAACTAAGAAGTAACCGAGGTCTAAAAATAATGTTACCGAATATTTCTTAAATCTATTAAGATATTTTTGATTCTCTTATTAACTAAGAAGTAACCGAGTTCTAAAAATAATGTTACCGAATATTTCTTAAATCTATTAAGATATTTTTGATTCTCTTATTAACTAAGAAGTAACCGAGGTCTAAAAATAATGTTACCGAATATTTCTTAAATCTATTAAGATATTTTTGATTCTCTTATTAACTAACAAGTAACCGAGGTGTAAAAATAATGTTACCGAATATTTCTTAAATCTATTAAGATATTTTTGATTCTCTTATTAACTAAGAAGTAACCGAGGTGTAAAAATAATGTTACCGAATATTTCTTAAATCTATTAAGATATTTTTGATTCTCTTATTAACTAAGAAGTAACCGAGGTGTAAAAATAATGTTACCGAATATTTCTTAAATCTATTAAGATATTTTTAATTCTCTTATTAACTAAGAAGTAATCGAGGTCTAAAAATAATGTTACCGAATATTTCTTAAATCTATTAAGATATTTTTGATTCTCTTATTAACTAAGAAGTAATCGAGGTCTAAAAATAATGTTACCGAATATTTCTTAAATCTATTAAGATATTTTTGATTCTCTTATTAACTAAGAAGTAACCGAGGTCTAAAAATAATGTTACCGAATATTTCTTAAATCTATTAAGATATTTTTGATTCTCTTATTAACTAAGAAGTAATCGAGGTCTAAAAATAATGTTACCGAATATTTCTTAAATCTATTAAGATATTTTTGATTCTCTTATTAACTAAGAAGTAATCGAGGTCTAAAAATAATGTTACCGAATATTTCTTAAATCTATTAAGATATTTTTGATTCTCTTATTAACTAAGAAGTAATCGAGGTCTAAAAATAATGTTACCGAATATTTCTTAAATCTATTAAGATATTTTTGATTCTCTTATTAACTAAGAAGTAATCGAGGTCTAAAAATAATGTTACCGAATATTTCTTAAATCTATTAAGATATTTTTGATTCTCTTATTAACTAAGAAGTAATCGAGGTCTAAAAATAATGTTACCGAATATTTCTTAAATCTATTAAGATATTTTTGATTCTCTTATTAACTAAGAAGTAATCGAGGTCTAAAAATAATGTTACCGAATATTTCTTAAATCTATTAAGATATTTTTGATTCTCTTATTAACTAAGAAGTAATCGAGGTCTAAAAATAATGTTACCGAATATTTCTTAAATCTATTAAGATATTTTTGATTCTCTTATTAACTAAGAAGTAATCGAGGTCTAAAAATAATGTTACCGAATATTTCTTAAATCTATTAAGATATTTTTGATTCTCTTATTAACTAAGAAGTAATCGAGGTCTAAAAATAATGTTACCGAATATTTCTTAAATCTATTAAGATATTTTTGATTCTCTTATTAACTAAGAAGTAATCGAGGTCTAAAAATAATGTTACCGAATATTTCTTAAATCTATTAAGATATTTTTGATTCTCTTATTAACTAAGAAGTAACCGAGGTCTAAAAATAATGTTACCGAATATTTCTTAAATCTATTAAGATATTTTTGATTCTCTTATTAACTAAGAAGTAATCGAGGTCTAAAAATAATGTTACCGAATATTTCTTAAATCTATTAAGATATTTTTGATTCTCTTATTAACTAAGAAGTAACCGAGGTCTAAAAATAATGTTACCGAATATTTCTTAAATCTATTAAGATATTTTTGATTCTCTTATTAACTAAGAAGTAATCGAGGTCTAAAAATAATGTTACCGAATATTTCTTAAATCTATTAAGATATTTTTGATTCTCTTATTAACTAAGAAGTAATCGAGGTCTAAAAATAATGTTACCGAATATTTCTTAAATCTATTAAGATATTTTTGATTCTCTTATTAACTAAGAAGTAACCGAGGTCTAAAAATAATGTTACCGAATATTTCTTAAATCTATTAAGATATTTTTGATTCTCTTATTAACTAAGAAGTAATCGAGGTCTAAAAATAATGTTACCGAATATTTCTTAAATCTATTAAGATATTTTTGATTCTCTTATTAACTAAGAAGTAACCGAGGTCTAAAAATAATGTTACCGAATATTTCTTAAATCTATTAAGATATTTTTGATTCTTTTATTAACTAAGAAGTAACCGAGGTCTAAAAATAATGTTACCGAATATTTCTTAAATCTATTAAGATATTTTTGATTCTCTTATTAACTAAGAAGTAATCGAGGTCTAAAAATAATGTTACCGAATATTTCTTAAATCTATTAAGATATTTTTGATTCTCTTATTAACTAAGAATTAATCGAGGTCTAAAAATAATGTTACCGAATATTTCTTAAATCTATTAAGATATTTTTGATTCTCTTATTAACTAAGAAGTAATCGAGGTCTAAAAATAATGTTACCGAATATTTCTTAAATCTATTAATATATTTTTGATTCTCTTATTAACTAAGAAGTAATCGAGGTCTAAAAATAATGTTACCGAATATTTCTTAAATCTATTAAGATATTTTTGATTCTCTTATTAACTAAGAAGTAACCGAGGTCTAAAAATAATGTTACCGAATATTTCTTAAATCTATTAAGATATTTTTGATTCTCTTATTAACTAAGAAGTAATCGAGGTCTAAAAATAATGTTACCGAATATTTCTTAAATCTATTAAGATATTTTTGATTCTCTTATTAACTAAGAAGTAACCGAGGTCTAAAAATAATGTTACCGAATATTTCTTAAATCTATTAAGATATTTTTGATTCTCTTATTAACTAAGAAGTAACCGAGGTCTAAAAATAATGTTACCGAATATTTCTTAAATCTATTAAGATATTTTTGATTCTCTTATTAACTAAGAAGTAATCGAGGTCTAAAAATAATGTTACCGAATATTTCTTAAATCTATTAAGATATTTTTGATTCTCTTATTAACTAAGAAGTAACCGAGGTCTAAAAATAATGTTACCGAATATTTCTTAAATCTATTAAGATATTTTTGATTCTCTTATTAACTAACAAGTAACCGAGGTCTAAAAATAATGTTACCGAATATTTCTTAAATCTATTAAGATATTTTTGATTATCTTATTAACTAAGAAGTAACCGAGGTCTAAAAATAATGTTACCGAATATTTCTTAAATCTATTAAGATATTTTTGATTCTCTTATTAACTAAGAAGTAATCGAGGTCTAAAAATAATGTTACCGAATATTTCTTAAATCTATTAAGATATTTTTGATTCTCTTATTAACTAAGAAGTAACCGAGGTCTAAAAATAATGTTACCGAATATTTCTTAAATCTATTAAGATATTTTTGATTCTCTTATTAACTAAGAAGTAACCGAGGTCTAAAAATAATGTTACCGAATATTTCTTAAATCTATTAAGATATTTTTGATTCTCTTATTAACTAAGAAGTAATCGAGGTCTAAAAATAATGTTACCGAATATTTCTTAAATCTATTAAGATATTTTTGATTCTCTTATTAACTAAGAAGTAACCGAGGTCTAAAAATAATGTTACCGAATATTTCTTAAATCTATTAAGATATTTTTGATTCTCTTATTAACTAAGAAGTAACCGAGGTCTAAAAATAATGTTACCGAATATTTCTTAAATCTATTAAGATATTTTTGATTCTCTTATTAACTAAGAAGTAACCGAGGTCTAAAAATAATGTTACCGAATATTTCTTAAATCTATTAAGATATTTTTGATTCTCTTATTAACTAAGAAGTAACCGAGGTCTAAAAATAATGTTACCGAATATTTCTTAAATCTATTAAGATATTTTTGATTCTCTTATTAACTAAGAAGTAACCGAGGTCTAAAAATAATGTTACCGAATATTTCTTAAATCTATTAAGATATTTTTGATTCTCTTATTAACTAAGAAGTAACCGAGGTCTAAAAATAATGTTACCGAATATTTCTTAAATCTATTAAGATATTTTTGATTCTCTTATTAACTAAGAAGTAACCGAGGTCTAAAAATAATGTTACCGAATATTTCTTAAATCTATTAAGATATTTTTGATTCTCTTATTAACTAAGAAGTAACCGAGGTGTAAAAATAATGTTACCGAATATTTCTTAAATCTATTAAGATATTTTTGATTCTCTTATTAACTAAGAAGTAACCGAGGTGTAAAAATAATGTTACCGAATATTTCTTAAATCTATTAAGATATTTTTGATTCTCTTATTAACTAAGAAGTAACCGAGGTCTAAAAATAATGTTACCGAATATTTCTTAAATCTATTAAGATATTTTTGATTCTCTTATTAACTAAGAAGTAACCGAGGTCTAAAAATAATGTTACCGAATATTTCTTAAATCTATTAAGATATTTTTGATTCTCTTATTAACTAAGAAGTAACCGAGGTCTAAAAATAATGTTGCCGAATATTTCTTAAATCTATTAAGATATTTTTGATTCTCTTATTAACTAAGAAGTAACCGAGGTCTAAAAATAATGTTACCGAATATTTCTTAAATCTATTAAGATATTTTTGATTCTCTTATTAACTAAGAAGTAACCGAGGTCTAAAAATAATGTTACCGAATATTTCTTAAATCTATTAAGATATTTTTGATTCTCTTATTAACTAAGAAGTAACCGAGGTCTAAAAATAATGTTACCGAATATTTCTTAAATCTATTAAGATATTTTTGATTCTCTTATTAACTAAGAAGTAATCGAGGTCTAAAAATAATGTTACCGAATATTTCTTAAATCTATTAAGATATTTTTGATTCTCTTATTAACTAAGAAGTAACCGAGGTCTAAAAATAATGTTACCGAATATTTCTTAAATCTATTAAGATATTTTTGATTCTCTTATTAACTAAGAAGTAACCGAGGTCTAAAAATAATGTTACCGAATATTTCTTAAATCTATTAAGATATTTTTGATTCTCTTATTAACTAAGAAGTAACCGAGGTCTAAAAATAATGTTACCGAATATTTCTTAAATCTATTAAGATATTTTTGATTCTCTTATTAACTAAGAAGTAATCGAGGTCTAAAAATAATGTTACCGAATATTTCTTAAATCTATTAAGATATTTTTGATTCTCTTATTAACTAAGAAGTAATCGAGGTCTAAAAATAATGTTACCGAATATTTCTTAAATCTATTAAGATATTTTTGATTCTCTTATTAACTAAGAAGTAACCGAGGTGTAAAAATAATGTTACCGAATATTTCTTAAATCTATTAAGATATTTTTGATTCTCTTATTAACTAAGAAGTAACCGAGGTGTAAAAATAATGTTACCGAATATTTCTTAAATCTATTAAGATATTTTTGATTCTCTTATTAACTAAGAAGTAACCGAGGTGTAAAAATAATGTTACCGAATATTTCTTAAATCTATTAAGATATTTTTGATTCTCTTATTAACTAAGAAGTAATCGAGGTCTAAAAATAATGTTACCGAATATTTCTTAAATCTATTAAGATATTTTTGATTCTCTTATTAACTAAGAAGTAACCGAGGTCTAAAAATAATGTTACCGAATATTTCTTAAATCTATTAAGATATTTTTGATTCTCTTATTAACTAAGAAGTAACCGAGGTCTAAAAATAATGTTACCGAATATTTCTTAAATCTATTAAGATATTTTTGATTCTCTTATTAACTAAGAAGTAACCGAGGTCTAAAAATAATGTTACCGAATATTTCTTAAATCTATTAAGATATTTTTGATTCTCTTATTAACTAAGAAGTAACCGAGGTCTAAAAATAATGTTACCGAATATTTCTTAAATCTATTAAGATATTTTTGATTCTCTTATTAACTAAGAAGTAACCGAGGTCTAAAAATAATGTTACCGAATATTTCTTAAATCTATTAAGATATTTTTGATTCTCTTATTAACTAAGAAGTAACCGAGGTCTAAAAATAATGTTACCGAATATTTCTTAAATCTATTAAGATATTTTTGATTCTCTTATTAACTAAGAAGTAACCGAGGTGTAAAAATAATGTTACCGAATATTTCTTAAATCTATTAAGATATTTTTGATTCTCTTATTAACTAAGAAGTAACCGAGGTGTAAAAATAATGTTACCGAATATTTCTTAAATCTATTAAGATATTTTTGATTCTCTTATTAACTAAGAAGTAATCGAGGTCTAAAAATAATGTTACCGAATATTTCTTAAATCTATTAAGATATTTTTGATTCTCTTATTAACTAAGAAGTAATCGAGGTCTAAAAATAATGTTACCGAATATTTTTTAAATCTATTAAGATATTTTTGATTCTCTTATTAACTAAGAAGTAACCGAGGTGTAAAAATAATGTTACCGAATATTTCTTAAATCTATTAAGATATTTTTGATTCTCTTATTAACTAAGAAGTAACCGAGGTCTAAAAATAATGTTACCGAATATTTCTTAAATCTATTAAGATATTTTTGATTCTCTTATTAACTAAGAAGTAACCGAGGTCTAAAAATAATGTTACCGAATATTTCTTAAATCTATTAAGATATTTTTGATTCTCTTATTAACTAAGAAGTAACCGAGGTGTAAAAATAATGTTACCGAATATTTCTTAAATCTATTAAGATATTTTTGATTCTCTTATTAACTAAGAAGTAACCGAGGTGTAAAAATAATGTTACCGAATATTTCTTAAATCTATTAAGATATTTTTGATTCTCTTATTAACTAAGAAGTAACCGAGGTCTAAAAATAATGTTACCGAATATTTCTTAAATCTATTAAGATATTTTTGATTCTCTTATTAACTAAGAAGTAACCGAGGTCTAAAAATAATGTTACCGAATATTTCTTAAATCTATTAAGATATTTTTGATTCTCTTATTAACTAAGAAGTAACCGAGGTCTAAAAATAATGTTACCGAATATTTCTTAAATCTATTAAGATATTTTTGATTCTCTTATTAACTAAGAAGTAACCGAGGTGTAAAAATAATGTTACCGAATATTTCTTAAATCTATTAAGATATTTTTGATTCTCTTATTAACTAAGAAGTAACCGAGGTCTAAAAATAATGTTACCGAATATTTCTTAAATCTATTAAGATATTTTTGATTCTCTTATTAACTAAGAAGTAACCGAGGTCTAAAAATAATGTTACCGAATATTTCTTAAATCTATTAAGATATTTTTGATTCTCTTATTAACTAAGAAGTAACCGAGGTCTAAAAATAATGTTACCGAATATTTCTTAAATCTATTAAGATATTTTTGATTCTCTTATTAACTAAGAAGTAACCGAGGTCTAAAAATAATGTTACCGAATATTTCTTAAATCTATTAAGATATTTTTGATTCTCTTATTAACTAAGAAGTAACCGAGGTGTAAAAATAATGTTACCGAATATTTCTTAAATCTATTAAGATATTTTTGATTCTCTTATTAACTAAGAAGTAACCGAGGTCTAAAAATAATGTTACCGAATATTTCTTAAATCTATTAAGATATTTTTGATTCTCTTATTAACTAAGAAGTAACCGAGGTCTAAAAATAATGTTACCGAATATTTCTTAAATCTATTAAGATATTTTTGATTCTCTTATTAACTAAGAAGTAACCGAGGTCTAAAAATAATGTTACCGAATATTTCTTAAATCTATTAAGATATTTTTGATTCTCTTATTAACTAAGAAGTAACCGAGGTCTAAAAATAATGTTACCGAATATTTCTTAAATCTATTAAGATATTTTTGATTCTCTTATTAACTAAGAAGTAATCGAGGTGTAAAAATAATGTTACCGAATATTTCTTAAATCTATTAAGATATTTTTGATTCTCTTATTAACTAAGAAGTAACCGAGGTGTAAAAATAATGTTACCGAATATTTCTTAAATCTATTAAGATATTTTTGATTCTCTTATTAACTAAGAAGTAATCGAGGTCTAAAAATAATGTTACCGAATATTTCTTAAATCTATTAAGATATTTTTGATTCTCTTATTAACTAAGAAGTAACCGAGGTCTAAAAATAATGTTACCGAATATTTCTTAAATCTATTAAGATATTTTTGATTCTCTTATTAACTAAGAAGTAACCGAGGTGTAAAAATAATGTTACCGAATATTTCTTAAATCTATTAAGATATTTTTGATTCTCTTATTAACTAAGAAGTAACCGAGGTGTAAAAATAATGTTACCGAATATTTCTTAAATCTATTAAGATATTTTTGATTCTCTTATTAACTAAGAAGTAACCGAGGTCTAAAAATAATGTTACCGAATATTTCTTAAATCTATTAAGATATTTTTGATTCTCTTATTAACTAAGAAGTAACCGAGGTGTAAAAATAATGTTACCGAATATTTCTTAAATCTATTAAGATATTTTTGATTCTCTTATTAACTAAGAAGTAACCGAGGTCTAAAAATAATGTTACCGAATATTTCTTAAATCTATTAAGATATTTTTGATTCTCTTATTAACTAAGAAGTAATCGAGGTGTAAAAATAATGTTACCGAATATTTCTTAAATCTATTAAGATATTTTTGATTCTCTTATTAACTAAGAAGTAACCGAGGTGTAAAAATAATGTTACCGAATATTTCTTAAATCTATTAAGATATTTTTGATTCTCTTATTAACTAAGAAGTAACCGAGGTGTAAAAATAATGTTACCGAATATTTCTTAAATCTATTAAGATATTTTTGATTCTCTTATTAACTAAGAAGTAACCGAGGTGTAAAAATAATGTTACCGAATATTTCTTAAATCTATTAAGATATTTTTGATTCTCTTATTAACTAAGAAGTAACCGAGGTGTAAAAATAATGTTACCGAATATTTCTTAAATCTATTAAGATATTTTTGATTCTCTTATTAACTAAGAAGTAACCGAGGTCTAAAAATAATGTTACCGAATATTTCTTAAATCTATTAAGATATTTTTGATTCTCTTATTAACTAAGAAGTAACCGAGGTCTAAAAATAATGTTACCGAATATTTCTTAAATCTATTAAGATATTTTTGATTCTCTTATTAACTAAGAAGTAACCGAGGTGTAAAAATAATGTTACCGAATATTTCTTAAATCTATTAAGATATTTTTGATTCTCTTATTAACTAAGAAGTAATCGAGGTCTAAAAATAATGTTACCGAATATTTCTTAAATCTATTAAGATATTTTTGATTCTCTTATTAACTAAGAAGTAACCGAGGTGTAAAAATAATGTTACCGAATATTTCTTAAATCTATTAAGATATTTTTGATTCTCTTATTAACTAAGAAGTAATCGAGGTCTAAAAATAATGTTACCGAATATTTCTTAAATCTATTAAGATATTTTTGATTCTCTTATTAACTAAGAAGTAACCGAGGTGTAAAAATAATGTTACCGAATATTTCTTAAATCTATTAAGATATTTTTGATTCTCTTATTAACTAAGAAGTAATCGAGGTCTAAAAATAATGTTACCGAATATTTCTTAAATCTATTAAGATATTTTTGATTCTCTTATTAACTAAGAAGTAATCGAGGTCTAAAAATAATGTTACCGAATATTTCTTAAATCTATTAAGATATTTTTGATTCTCTTATTAACTAAGAAGTAACCGAGGTGTAAAAATAATGTTACCGAATATTTCTTAAATCTATTAAGATATTTTTGATTCTCTTATTAACTAAGAAGTAACCGAGGTGTAAAAATAATGTTACCGAATATTTCTTAAATCTATTAAGATATTTTTGATTCTCTTATTAACTAAGAAGTAATCGAGGTCTAAAAATAATGTTACCGAATATTTCTTAAATCTATTAAGATATTTTTGATTCTCTTATTAACTAAGAAGTAATCGAGGTCTAAAAATAATGTTACCGAATATTTCTTAAATCTATTAAGATATTTTTGATTCTCTTATTAACTAAGAAGTAACCGAGGTGTAAAAATAATGTTACCGAATATTTCTTAAATCTATTAAGATATTTTTGATTCTCTTATTAACTAAGAAGTAATCGAGGTCTAAAAATAATGTTACCGAATATTTCTTAAATCTATTAAGATATTTTTGATTCTCTTATTAACTAAGAAGTAACCGAGGTGTAAAAATAATGTTACCGAATATTTCTTAAATCTATTAAGATATTTTTGATTCTCTTATTAACTAAGAAGTAATCGAGGTCTAAAAATAATGTTACCGAATATTTCTTAAATCTATTAAGATATTTTTGATTCTCTTATTAACTAAGAAGTAATCGAGGTCTAAAAATAATGTTACCGAATATTTCTTAAATCTATTAAGATATTTTTGATTCTCTTATTAACTAAGAAGTAACCGAGGTGTAAAAATAATGTTACCGAATATTTCTTAAATCTATTAAGATATTTTTGATTCTCTTATTAACTAAGAAGTAATCGAGGTCTAAAAATAATGTTACCGAATATTTCTTAAATCTATTAAGATATTTTTGATTCTCTTATTAACTAAGAAGTAACCGAGGTGTAAAAATAATGTTACCGAATATTTCTTAAATCTATTAAGATATTTTTGATTCTCTTATTAACTAAGAAGTAATCGAGGTCTAAAAATAATGTTACCGAATATTTCTTAAATCTATTAAGATATTTTTGATTCTCTTATTAACTAAGAAGTAATCGAGGTCTAAAAATAATGTTACCGAATATTTCTTAAATCTATTAAGATATTTTTGATTCTCTTATTAACTAAGAAGTAACCGAGGTCTAAAAATAATGTTACCGAATATTTCTTAAATCTATTAAGATATTTTTGATTCTCTTATTAACTAAGAAGTAACCGAGGTGTAAAAATAATGTTACCGAATATTTCTTAAATCTATTAAGATATTTTTGATTCTCTTATTAACTAAGAAGTAACCGAGGTGTAAAAATAATGTTACCGAATATTTCTTAAATCTATTAAGATATTTTTGATTCTCTTATTAACTAAGAAGTAACCGAGGTCTAAAAATAATGTTACCGAATATTTCTTAAATCTATTAAGATATTTTTGATTCTCTTATTAACTAAGAAGTAACCGAGGTGTAAAAATAATGTTACCGAATATTTCTTAAATCTATTAAGATATTTTTGATTCTCTTATTAACTAAGAAGTAACCGAGGTCTAAAAATAATGTTACCGAATATTTCTTAAATCTATTAAGATATTTTTGATTCTCTTATTAACTAAGAAGTAACCGAGGTGTAAAAATAATGTTACCGAATATTTCTTAAATCTATTAAGATATTTTTGATTCTCTTATTAACTAAGAAGTAACCGAGGTGTAAAAATAATGTTACCGAATATTTCTTAAATCTATTAAGATATTTTTGATTCTCTTATTAACTAAGAAGTAACCGAGGTGTAAAAATAATGTTACCGAATATTTCTTAAATCTATTAAGATATTTTTGATTCTCTTATTAACTAAGAAGTAACCGAGGTGTAAAAATAATGTTACCGAATATTTCTTAAATCTATTAAGATATTTTTGATTCTCTTATTAACTAAGAAGTAACCGAGGTGTAAAAATAATGTTACCGAATATTTCTTAAATCTATTAAGATATTTTTGATTCTCTTATTAACTAAGAAGTAACCGAGGTCTAAAAATAATGTTACCGAATATTTCTTAAATCTATTAAGATATTTTTGATTCTCTTATTAACTAAGAAGTAACCGAGGTCTAAAAATAATGTTACCGAATATTTCTTAAATCTATTAAGATATTTTTGATTCTCTTATTAACTAAGAAGTAACCGAGGTGTAAAAATAATGTTACCGAATATTTCTTAAATCTATTAAGATATTTTTGATTCTCTTATTAACTAAGAAGTAACCGAGGTCTAAAAATAATGTTACCGAATATTTCTTAAATCTATTAAGATATTTTTGATTCTCTTATTAACTAAGAAGTAACCGAGGTCTAAAAATAATGTTACCGAATATTTCTTAAATCTATTAAGATATTTTTGATTCTCTTATTAACTAAGAAGTAACCGAGGTGTAAAAATAATGTTACCGAATATTTCTTAAATCTATTAAGATATTTTTGATTCTCTTATTAACTAAGAAGTAACCGAGGTGTAAAAATAATGTTACCGAATATTTCTTAAATCTATTAAGATATTTTTGATTCTCTTATTAACTAAGAAGTAACCGAGGTCTAAAAATAATGTTACCGAATATTTCTTAAATCTATTAAGATATTTTTGATTCTCTTATTAACTAAGAAGTAACCGAGGTGTAAAAATAATGTTACCGAATATTTCTTAAATCTATTAAGATATTTTTGATTCTCTTATTAACTAAGAAGTAACCGAGGTCTAAAAATAATGTTACCGAATATTTCTTAAATCTATTAAGATATTTTTGATTCTCTTATTAACTAAGAAGTAACCGAGGTCTAAAAATAATGTTACCGAATATTTCTTAAATCTATTAAGATATTTTTGATTCTCTTATTAACTAAGAAGTAACCGAGGTGTAAAAATAATGTTACCGAATATTTCTTAAATCTATTAAGATATTTTTGATTCTCTTATTAACTAAGAAGTAACCGAGGTCTAAAAATAATGTTACCGAATATTTCTTAAATCTATTAAGATATTTTTGATTCTCTTATTAACTAAGAAGTAACCGAGGTGTAAAAATAATGTTACCGAATATTTCTTAAATCTATTAAGATATTTTTGATTCTCTTATTAACTAAGAAGTAACCGAGGTCTAAAAATAATGTTACCGAATATTTCTTAAATCTATTAAGATATTTTTGATTCTCTTATTAACTAAGAAGTAACCGAGGTGTAAAAATAATGTTACCGAATATTTCTTAAATCTATTAAGATATTTTTGATTCTCTTATTAACTAAGAAGTAACCGAGGTGTAAAAATAATGTTACCGAATATTTCTTAAATCTATTAAGATATTTTTGATTCTCTTATTAACTAAGAAGTAACCGAGGTGTAAAAATAATGTTACCGAATATTTCTTAAATCTATTAAGATATTTTTGATTCTCTTATTAACTAAGAAGTAACCGAGGTCTAAAAATAATGTTACCGAATATTTCTTAAATCTATTAAGATATTTTTGATTCTCTTATTAACTAAGAAGTAATCGAGGTGTAAAAATAATGTTACCGAATATTTCTTAAATCTATTAAGATATTTTTGATTCTCTTATTAACTAAGAAGTAACCGAGGTGTAAAAATAATGTTACCGAATATTTCTTAAATCTATTAAGATATTTTTGATTCTCTTATTAACTAAGAAGTAACCGAGATTTAAAAATAATGTTACCGAATATTTCTTAAATCTATTAAGATATTTTTGATTCTCTTATTAACTAAGAAGTAATCGAGTAAAAATAATGTTACCGAATATTTCTTAAATCTATTAAGATATTTTTGATTCTCTTATTAACTAAGAAGTAACCGAGGTGTAAAAATAATGTTACCGAATATTTCTTAAATCTATTAAGATATTTTTGATTCTCTTATTAACTAAGAAGTAACCGAGGTGTAAAAATAATGTTACCGAATATTTCTTAAATCTATTAAGATATTTTTGATTCTCTTATTAACTAAGAAGTAACCGAGGTGTAAAAATAATGTTACCGAATATTTCTTAAATCTATTAAGATATTTTTGATTCTCTTATTAACTAAGAAGTAACCGAGGTCTAAAAATAATGTTACCGAATATTTCTTAAATCTATTAAGATATTTTTGATTCTCTTATTAACTAAGAAGTAACCGAGGTGTAAAAATAATGTTACCGAATATTTCTTAAATCTATTAAGATATTTTTGATTCTCTTATTAACTAAGAAGTAACCGAGGTCTAAAAATAATGTTACCGAATATTTCTTAAATCTATTAAGATATTTTTGATTCTCTTATTAACTAAGAAGTAACCGAGGTCTAAAAATAATGTTACCGAATATTTCTTAAATCTATTAAGATATTTTTGATTCTCTTATTAACTAAGAAGTAACCGAGGTGT
Source organism: Meloidogyne incognita (assembly GCA_036172945.1). Lineage (NCBI taxonomy): Eukaryota > Metazoa > Nematoda > Chromadorea > Rhabditida > Meloidogynidae > Meloidogyne > Meloidogyne incognita. The sequence continues at coordinate 860,893 of JARQAC010000011.1, forward strand.
AAAAATAATGTTACCGAATATTTCTTAAATCTATTAAGATATTTTTGATTCTCTTATTAACTAAGAAGTAACCGAGGTGTAAAAATAATGTTACCGAATATTTCTTAAATCTATTAAGATATTTTTGATTCTCTTATTAACTAAGAAGTAATCGAGGTCTAAAAATAATGTTACCGAATATTTCTTAAATCTATTAAGATATTTTTGATTCTCTTATTAACTAAGAAGTAACCGAGGTGTAAAAATAATGTTACCGAATATTTCTTAAATCTATTAAGATATTTTTGATTCTCTTATTAACTAAGAAGTAATCGAGGTCTAAAAATAATGTTACCGAATATTTCTTAAATCTATTAAGATATTTTTGATTCTCTTATTAACTAAGAAGTAACCGAGGTGTAAAAATAATGTTACCGAATATTTCTTAAATCTATTAAGATATTTTTGATTCTCTTATTAACTAAGAAGTAATCGAGGTCTAAAAATAATGTTACCGAATATTTCTTAAATCTATTAAGATATTTTTGATTCTCTTATTAACTAAGAAGTAATCGAGGTCTAAAAATAATGTTACCGAATATTTCTTAAATCTATTAAGATATTTTTGATTCTCTTATTAACTAAGAAGTAACCGAGGTCTAAAAATAATGTTACCGAATATTTCTTAAATCTATTAAGATATTTTTGATTCTCTTATTAACTAAGAAGTAACCGAGGTGTAAAAATAATGTTACCGAATATTTCTTAAATCTATTAAGATATTTTTGATTCTCTTATTAACTAAGAAGTAACCGAGGTCTAAAAATAATGTTACCGAATATTTCTTAAATCTATTAAGATATTTTTGATTCTCTTATTAACTAAGAAGTAATCGAGGTCTAAAAATAATGTTACCGAATATTTCTTAAATCTATTAAGATATTTTTGATTCTCTTATTAACTAAGAAGTAACCGAGGTCTAAAAATAATGTTACCGAATATTTCTTAAATCTATTAAGATATTTTTGATTCTCTTATTAACTAAGAAGTAACCGAGGTGTAAAAATAATGTTACCGAATATTTCTTAAATCTATTAAGATATTTTTGATTCTCTTATTAACTAAGAAGTAATCGAGGTCTAAAAATAATGTTACCGAATATTTCTTAAATCTATTAAGATATTTTTGATTCTCTTATTAACTAAGAAGTAACCGAGGTGTAAAAATAATGTTACCGAATATTTCTTAAATCTATTAAGATATTTTTGATTCTCTTATTAACTAAGAAGTAATCGAGGTCTAAAAATAATGTTACCGAATATTTCTTAAATCTATTAAGATATTTTTGATTCTCTTATTAACTAAGAAGTAACCGAGGTCTAAAAATAATGTTACCGAATATTTCTTAAATCTATTAAGATATTTTTGATTCTCTTATTAACTAAGAAGTAACCGAGGTGTAAAAATAATGTTACCGAATATTTCTTAAATCTATTAAGATATTTTTGATTCTCTTATTAACTAAGAAGTAATCGAGGTCTAAAAATAATGTTACCGAATATTTCTTAAATCTATTAAGATATTTTTGATTCTCTTATTAACTAAGAAGTAACCGAGGTGTAAAAATAATGTTACCGAATATTTCTTAAATCTATTAAGATATTTTTGATTCTCTTATTAACTAAGAAGTAATCGAGGTCTAAAAATAATGTTACCGAATATTTCTTAAATCTATTAAGATATTTTTGATTCTCTTATTAACTAAGAAGTAACCGAGGTGTAAAAATAATGTTACCGAATATTTCTTAAATCTATTAAGATATTTTTGATTCTCTTATTAACTAAGAAGTAACCGAGGTCTAAAAATAATGTTACCGAATATTTCTTAAATCTATTAAGATATTTTTGATTCTCTTATTAACTAAGAAGTAATCGAGGTCTAAAAATAATGTTACCGAATATTTCTTAAATCTATTAAGATATTTTTGATTCTCTTATTAACTAAGAAGTAACCGAGGTGTAAAAATAATGTTACCGAATATTTCTTAAATCTATTAAGATATTTTTGATTCTCTTATTAACTAAGAAGTAACCGAGGTGTAAAAATAATGTTACCGAATATTTCTTAAATCTATTAAGATATTTTTGATTCTCTTATTAACTAAGAAGTAACCGAGGTCTAAAAATAATGTTACCGAATATTTCTTAAATCTATTAAGATATTTTTGATTCTCTTATTAACTAAGAAGTAATCGAGGTCTAAAAATAATGTTACCGAATATTTCTTAAATCTATTAAGATATTTTTGATTCTCTTATTAACTAAGAAGTAACCGAGGTCTAAAAATAATGTTACCGAATATTTCTTAAATCTATTAAGATATTTTTGATTCTCTTATTAACTAAGAAGTAACCGAGGTGTAAAAATAATGTTACCGAATATTTCTTAAATCTATTAAGATATTTTTGATTCTCTTATTAACTAAGAAGTAACCGAGGTCTAAAAATAATGTTACCGAATATTTCTTAAATCTATTAAGATATTTTTGATTCTCTTATTAACTAAGAAGTAACCGAGGTCTAAAAATAATGTTACCGAATATTTCTTAAATCTATTAAGATATTTTTGATTCTCTTATTAACTAAGAAGTAACCGAGGTCTAAAAATAATGTTACCGAATATTTCTTAAATCTATTAAGATATTTTTGATTCTCTTATTAACTAAGAAGTAACCGAGGTCTAAAAATAATGTTACCGAATATTTCTTAAATCTATTAAGATATTTTTGATTCTCTTATTAACTAAGAAGTAACCGAGGTCTAAAAATAATGTTACCGAATATTTCTTAAATCTATTAAGATATTTTTGATTCTCTTATTAACTAAGAAGTAATCGAGGTCTAAAAATAATGTTACCGAATATTTCTTAAATCTATTAAGATATTTTTGATTCTCTTATTAACTAAGAAGTAACCGAGGTGTAAAAATAATGTTACCGAATATTTCTTAAATCTATTAAGATATTTTTGATTCTCTTATTAACTAAGAAGTAATCGAGGTCTAAAAATAATGTTACCGAATATTTCTTAAATCTATTAAGATATTTTTGATTCTCTTATTAACTAAGAAGTAACCGAGGTGTAAAAATAATGTTACCGAATATTTCTTAAATCTATTAAGATATTTTTGATTCTCTTATTAACTAAGAAGTAACCGAGGTCTAAAAATAATGTTACCGAATATTTCTTAAATCTATTAAGATATTTTTGATTCTCTTATTAACTAAGAAGTAACCGAGGTGTAAAAATAATGTTACCGAATATTTCTTAAATCTATTAAGATATTTTTGATTCTCTTATTAACTAAGAAGTAACCGAGGTCTAAAAATAATGTTACCGAATATTTCTTAAATCTATTAAGATATTTTTGATTCTCTTATTAACTAAGAAGTAACCGAGGTCTAAAAATAATGTTACCGAATATTTCTTAAATCTATTAAGATATTTTTGATTCTCTTATTAACTAAGAAGTAACCGAGGTGTAAAAATAATGTTACCGAATATTTCTTAAATCTATTAAGATATTTTTGATTCTCTTATTAACTAAGAAGTAACCGAGGTGTAAAAATAATGTTACCGAATATTTCTTAAATCTATTAAGATATTTTTGATTCTCTTATTAACTAAGAAGTAACCGAGGTCTAAAAATAATGTTACCGAATATTTCTTAAATCTATTAAGATATTTTTGATTCTCTTATTAACTAAGAAGTAACCGAGGTGTAAAAATAATGTTACCGAATATTTCTTAAATCTATTAAGATATTTTTGATTCTCTTATTAACTAAGAAGTAACCGAGGTCTAAAAATAATGTTACCGAATATTTCTTAAATCTATTAAGATATTTTTGATTCTCTTATTAACTAAGAAGTAATCGAGGTCTAAAAATAATGTTACCGAATATTTCTTAAATCTATTAAGATATTTTTGATTCTCTTATTAACTAAGAAGTAACCGAGGTGTAAAAATAATGTTACCGAATATTTCTTAAATCTATTAAGATATTTTTGATTCTCTTATTAACTAAGAAGTAACCGAGGTGTAAAAATAATGTTACCGAATATTTCTTAAATCTATTAAGATATTTTTGATTCTCTTATTAACTAAGAAGTAACCGAGGTGTAAAAATAATGTTACCGAATATTTCTTAAATCTATTAAGATATTTTTGATTCTCTTATTAACTAAGAAGTAACCGAGGTCTAAAAATAATGTTACCGAATATTTCTTAAATCTATTAAGATATTTTTGATTCTCTTATTAACTAAGAAGTAACCGAGGTCTAAAAAATAATGTTACCGAATATTTCTTAAATCTATTAAGATATTTTTGATTCTCTTATTAACTAAGAAGTAATCGAGGTCTAAAAATAATGTTACCGAATATTTCTTAAATCTATTAAGATATTTTTGATTCTCTTATTAACTAAGAAGTAACCGAGGTGTAAAAATAATGTTACCGAATATTTCTTAAATCTATTAAGATATTTTTGATTCTCTTATTAACTAAGAAGTAACCGAGGTCTAAAAATAATGTTACCGAATATTTCTTAAATCTATTAAGATATTTTTTGATTCTCTTATTAACTAAGAAGTAACCGAGGTCTAAAAATAATGTTACCGAATATTTCTTAAATCTATTAAGATATTTTTGATTCTCTTATTAACTAAGAAGTAACCGAGGTGTAAAAATAATGTTACCGAATATTTCTTAAATCTATTAAGATATTTTTGATTCTCTTATTAACTAAGAAGTAACCGAGGTCTAAAAATAATGTTACCGAATATTTCTTAAATCTATTAAGATATTTTTGATTCTCTTATTAACTAAGAAGTAATCGAGGTCTAAAAATAATGTTACCGAATATTTCTTAAATCTATTAAGATATTTTTGATTCTCTTATTAACTAAGAAGTAATCGAGGTCTAAAAATAATGTTACCGAATATTTCTTAAATCTATTAAGATATTTTTGATTCTCTTATTAACTAAGAAGTAATCGAGGTCTAAAAATAATGTTACCGAATATTTCTTAAATCTATTAAGATATTTTTGATTCTCTTATTAACTAAGAAGTAACCGAGGTCTAAAAATAATGTTACCGAATATTTCTAAATCTATTAAGATATTTTTGATTCTCTTATTAACTAAGAAGTAACCGAGGTGTAAAAATAATGTTACCGAATATTTCTTAAATCTATTAAGATATTTTTGATTCTCTTATTAACTAAGAAGTAACCGAGGTCTAAAAATAATGTTACCGAATATTTCTTAAATCTATTAAGATATTTTTGATTCTCTTATTAACTAAGAAGTAACCGAGGTCTAAAAATAATGTTACCGAATATTTCCTCTTTAAATCTATTAAGATATTTTTGATTCTCTTATTAACTAAGAAGTAACCGAGGTGTAAAATAATAATGTTACCGAAATATTTCCTTTAAATCTATTAAGATATTTTTGATTCTCTTATTAACTAAGAAGTAACCGAGGTCTAAAAAATAATGTTACCGAATATTTCTTAAATCTATTAAGATATTTTTTGATTCTCTTATTAACTAAGAAGCAACCGAGGTCTAAAAATAATGTTACCGAATATTTCTTAAATCTATTAAGATATTTTTTGATTCTCTTTTATTAACTAAGAAGTAACCGAGGTCTAAAAATAATGTTACATCGCAGCTGATATTTTCTAAATCTATTAAGATATTTTTGATTCTCTTATTAACTCAGAAGTAAACTGAGGTGTAAAAATAATGTTACCGAATATTTCTTAAATCTATTAAGATATTTTTGATTCTCTTATTAACTAAGAAGTAACCGAGGTCTAAAAATAATGTTACCGAATATTTCTTAAATCTATTAAGATATTTTTGATTCTCTTATTAACTAAGAAGTAACCGAGGTCTAAAAATAATGTTACCGAATATTTCTTAAATCTATTAAGATATTTTTGATTCTCTTATTAACTAAGAAGTAACCGAGGTCTAAAAATAATGTTACCGAATATTTCTTAAATCTATTAAGATATTTTTGATTCTCTTATTAACTAAGAAGTAACCGAGGTCTAAAAATAATGTTACCGAATATTTCTTAAATCTATTAAGATATTTTTGATTCTCTTATTAACTAAGAAGTAACCGAGGTCTAAAAATAATGTTACCGAATATTTCTTAAATCTATTAAGATATTTTTGATTCTCTTATTAACTAAGAAGTAACCGAGGTCTAAAAATAATGTTACCGAATATTTCTTAAATCTATTAAGATATTTTTGATTCTCTTATTAACTAAGAAGTAACCGAGGTCTAAAAATAATGTTACCGAATATTTCTTAAATCTATTAAGATATTTTTGATTCTCTTATTAACTAAGAAGTAACCGAGGTCTAAAAATAATGTTACCGAATATTTCTTAAATCTATTAAGATATTTTTGATTCTCTTATTAACTAAGAAGTAACCGAGGTCTAAAAATAATGTTACCGAATATTTCTTAAATCTATTAAGATATTTTTGATTCTCTTATTAACTAAGAAGTAACCGAGGTCTAAAAATAATGTTACCGAATATTTCTTAAATCTATTAAGATATTTTTGATTCTCTTATTAACTAAGAAGTAACCGAGGTCTAAAAATAATGTTACCGAATATTTCTTAAATCTATTAAGATATTTTTGATTCTCTTATTAACTAAGAAGTAACCGAGGTCTAAAAATAATGTTACCGAATATTTCTTAAATCTATTAAGATATTTTTGATTCTCTTATTAACTAAGAAGTAACCGAGGTCTAAAAATAATGTTACCGAATATTTCTTAAATCTATTAAGATATTTTTGATTCTCTTATTAACTAAGAAGTAACCGAGGTCTAAAAATAATGTTACCGAATATTTCTTAAATCTATTAAGATATTTTTGATTCTCTTATTAACTAAGAAGTAACCGAGGTCTAAAAATAATGTTACCGAATATTTCTTAAATCTATTAAGATATTTTTGATTCTCTTATTAACTAAGAAGTAACCGAGGTCTAAAAATAATGTTACCGAATATTTCTTAAATCTATTAAGATATTTTTGATTCTCTTATTAACTAAGAAGTAACCGAGGTCTAAAAATAATGTTACCGAATATTTCTTAAATCTATTAAGATATTTTTGATTCTCTTATTAACTAAGAAGTAACCGAGGTCTAAAAATAATGTTACCGAATATTTCTTAAATCTATTAAGATATTTTTGATTCTCTTATTAACTAAGAAGTAACCGAGGTCTAAAAATAATGTTACCGAATATTTCTTAAATCTATTAAGATATTTTTGATTCTCTTATTAACTAAGAAGTAACCGAGGTCTAAAAATAATGTTACCGAATATTTCTTAAATCTATTAAGATATTTTTGATTCTCTTATTAACTAAGAAGTAACCGAGGTCTAAAAATAATGTTACCGAATATTTCTTAAATCTATTAAGATATTTTTGATTCTCTTATTAACTAAGAAGTAACCGAGGTCTAAAAATAATGTTACCGAATATTTCTTAAATCTATTAAGATATTTTTGATTCTCTTATTAACTAAGAAGTAACCGAGGTCTAAAAATAATGTTACCGAATATTTCTTAAATCTATTAAGATATTTTTGATTCTCTTATTAACTAAGAAGTAACCGAGGTCTAAAAATAATGTTACCGAATATTTCTTAAATCTATTAAGATATTTTTGATTCTCTTATTAACTAAGAAGTAACCGAGGTCTAAAAATAATGTTACCGAATATTTCTTAAATCTATTAAGATATTTTTGATTCTCTTATTAACTAAGAAGTAACCGAGGTCTAAAAATAATGTTACCGAATATTTCTTAAATCTATTAAGATATTTTTGATTCTCTTATTAACTAAGAAGTAACCGAGGTCTAAAAATAATGTTACCGAATATTTCTTAAATCTATTAAGATATTTTTGATTCTCTTATTAACTAAGAAGTAACCGAGGTCTAAAAATAATGTTACCGAATATTTCTTAAATCTATTAAGATATTTTTGATTCTCTTATTAACTAAGAAGTAACCGAGGTCTAAAAATAATGTTACCGAATATTTCTTAAATCTATTAAGATATTTTTGATTCTCTTATTAACTAAGAAGTAACCGAGGTCTAAAAATAATGTTACCGAATATTTCTTAAATCTATTAAGATATTTTTGATTCTCTTATTAACTAAGAAGTAACCGAGGTCTAAAAATAATGTTACCGAATATTTCTTAAATCTATTAAGATATTTTTGATTCTCTTATTAACTAAGAAGTAACCGAGGTCTAAAAATAATGTTACCGAATATTTCTTAAATCTATTAAGATATTTTTGATTCTCTTATTAACTAAGAAGTAACCGAGGTCTAAAAATAATGTTACCGAATATTTCTTAAATCTATTAAGATATTTTTGATTCTCTTATTAACTAAGAAGTAACCGAGGTCTAAAAATAATGTTACCGAATATTTCTTAAATCTATTAAGATATTTTTGATTCTCTTATTAACTAAGAAGTAACCGAGGTCTAAAAATAATGTTACCGAATATTTCTTAAATCTATTAAGATATTTTTGATTCTCTTATTCTTCAGAATAAAGTCTAAAAATAATGTTACCGAATATTTCTTAAATCTATTAAGATATTTTTGATTCTCTTATTAACTAAAGTAATCGAGGTCTAAAAATAATGTTACCGAATATTTCTTAAATCTATTAAGATATTTTTGATTCTCTTATTAACTAAGAAGTAACCGAGGTCTAAAAATAATGTTACCGAATATTTCTTAAATCTATTAAGATATTTTTGAGGTCTAAAAATAATGTTACCGAATATTTCTTAAATCTATTAAGATATTTTTGATTCTCTTATTAACTAAGAAGTAACCGAGGTCTAAAAATAATGTTACCGAATATTTCTTAAATCTATTAAGATATTTTTGATTCTCTTATTAACTAAGAAGTAACCGAGGTCTAAAAATAATGTTACCGAATATTTCTTAAATCTATTAAGATATTTTTGATTCTCTTATTAACTAAGAAGTAACCGAGGTCTAAAAATAATGTTACCGAATATTTCTTAAATCTATTAAGATATTTTTGATTCTCTTATTAACTAAGAAGGAGTCTAAAAATAATGTTACCGAATATTTCTTAAATCTATTAAGATATTTTTGATTCTCTTATTAACTAAGAAGTAACCGAGGTCTAAAAATAATGTTACGAATATTTCTTAAATCTATTAAGATATTTTTGATTCTCTTATTAACTAAGAAGTAACCGAGGTCTAAAAATAATGTTACCGAATATTTCTTAAATCTATTAAGATATTTTTGATTCTCTTATTAACTAAAAGTAATCGAGGTGTAAAAATAATGTTACCGAATATTTCTTAAATCTATTAAGATATTTTTGATTCTCTTATTAATAAGAAGTAACCGAGGTGTAAAAATAATGTTACCGAATATTTCTAAATCTATTAAG